>JAAEAF010002886.1:0-87308 GCA_011037195.1 Triatoma infestans | reverse complement strand
TGGATTTAGTGTTCAATCTTGTGCTCATCCACCTGTAAATAAAGAAGATAATTCATACATGTAGTTTAAAAAAATGCTATTACACATTAATTGATAGTTTAGAATAAACTGATATATTATCTTAATTGGTTTCCATAAATTATATTTATTCATATCAATGCTTTAAATGAATTAATTTAAAAATAAAATTAATACCATAATTAATTTCTCTTTAAGCAGAATGAGGAACAACACGACAATTGAAGCTAGTTTATAGTAAAATAACTACATCTTTTCAAGTACTTCACATATATACAATTTTTACATCAGTTATAATATCTCTTTAGATAACAATTGAGGAGTGAAAATCCCTTGCCCTACCACCGAGATCTCGAGGAATCTTTTGTCAAAGATTCCTGTCCCCTCTTCTCTGACTTACTTATATCTTCTTTATGTCTTGAGAGCATAGCTTTATGTAGTTTGTCCGGCAACATCCTTTTGGAAACTACAAAAGCTATGCAACCATATTTGAAAGAAAGACAAATTTGGACAGACCTCGTGTTTCTGTAGATCACATTTCTTTAAAAAGCCTTTTTATAATAGCTTTATTGAGGAGAAGAAATAAGCAGATTTGGCGCAAGATTTTTCTGCTCTAGAACCAGCAAATTGTATAATCTGTAGACTGATTTATCTATTGTTGAAAAAGTATTTCTGAGTCGCTTCCTCTTCTAACAGTTACAATCTTTTTAGTTAGTAAATAATTGTACATTTCTATTTTAAATAAATTATTATCGACAGATACTTGAATATCTGGAAATTAAAAGAACTTGAGACTTCATATTTCTAAGTCTCCTTTTCTTTCTGCTGACCATTTTCAGGGCATTCATCCATCTTCAGATTTATTTAGTACAAGGGTGTAAAAATATGGACCACCAAAATGTCCACACTATTTAATACATAATTTTAAGATGGATATAAGATGGTCCCCGAGCTCACGCCCATACCTGCCGATTGAGGTACACTCAACCACTTTAAACCACTTTCCATTCAGTTGTCCGAGGCGAGTCACTGTCTCGCCATCGCATACAAGAGATGCTTTGGAATAATCCTTATCCCCATGTAGCATCAGGATAGAATAAAAACGGTGTTCTCCCTCTGTTTGTGCCTCTCCATCTGGACTTCGACGTCTCAAGCCTCCTTGCATTCAGCAGCCAAAATCTATAATGCTCCCCTAGATTACCCACGGGCACAGGCTTTGGTACTATGATTAAACCAAAGCTCGCTGCTTGGCTCTTCCTTAAAAGATAACGACAGGCTGTACTAATCACTTCCAGATGAAGGGGAAGACATCCTGTTAATACCTAAAGCACCTCAGTGGAATCTGTGCGGCTGAAGTGGTCCATCATAAGGAGCATCGATTGCTGAATGGCAAGTAGATTCCTCAATACAATAGAGTTATGCCCGAGACTTAGAGCCCAAACTGAAGCGAACAACGCCACCTTCGCAAGTAATTCCCCTCTGTACATGACTCTTACTAGTTCATTTTAAAGCCCCCACTCGTTCCTCATTATTCGTCAGAGCAAACTAACTAACTTCTTTGATTTCTTCTTCAGCTCTTTAATGTGAGGGCTAAAGCTCAATTTAATGTCCAGCATAACACTTAAGTATTTGGCCTCCGAATCCATCTCAGCCGACCGGTTTTAAAACGGACAACTGGTTACCGTCTCAAAGCCAACGAACCTTTTATCAAATGGCAACCGTATTCTCTAAGGAAATACGCAATTTATTTGCAGAATACCAAGCCTGTGTACTATCTGAGCCTGGTTGTTGGGCATTGAACTGAATCTTCACCCCATTCATGGCCAGCTGGTCGATGTTTCGTTATACCTAAATGCCACATGTCCCGGCACCTATTCCAGCCGAACATTATTGTGCCGGGGGAGTTTCTCAAATAATATAATTCCAATAATGTCGAAAATAGGTCGATATATATATATATATATATGTATGTATGAGAAGATTCAGAAAGTATCAACTGGTAATTATAAACTACAAATCTGAATGCCACACAGGCTTTCTTTAATTAGGTTAGATTACAGGAATGATTATAAATGGAAATTATTTTATTTGACGCAAATAATTCAAGTAACCAATCCAAATCAGTGGTCTCAAATAAATTTGTTATACTTAAATCAACCACCAATAAAAGGCTCATTCAGCCATTCTAAATCTAAAAACCCTTCCTAATATTAGAGATAAAAGTTTTATCCATAATATATAACTCACTGTATAAATTGTTGAATCGTATCATTATGTTTTGGCATGACTATTTCATCCATATCTATCAAAGCAACATAACTGAATCTGTACATATATCTATATAAACAGTCATTAAGGGCTGCAAAGAGCCCTTCAGTTCTTATTTCACGTTGTGAAGCCATATCTAATTTCCAAGGAAGTACCGTTACACGACCTGAAAAGTGAGTTCATTAGGTTATATAAAATTACTGTTACATATTCTTAATTAAAGCAATACAATGAGATTCAACAAAATAACAAACCTTCACGAATGTAATGATTTAAAATGCAATTTGTCGTGGAACTGATAGAATCATTGTAAAAAGTGATATGCTCCATTCCCAATAAACTATTTAATTCAATAAATTCCAACATTTGTAGAGACTGAAACATATTTTAATACATAATTTAAGTAATATTGTTCTACCATAAATTCAGATGGTGGGTGCTGAATAAATTATATGAATGCCATTCGTATGGTTTTGTTAGGAAATTACTAAAGTTTATATACCCACATAACTTCACACCATACCCACATCATAGTTCTGACAATCAGGTGATTTTTGCAGCAATTTTTATCTATTTTACCGTGTTTCAAGCGTCTTATTAACGACTTTTAGCTAGTTGGAGATTTAAATACATTATAAACTTATGCCAGTCGCACAGACATCGATTTCGATCGTAAGATAAAAAAAAAAAAATAGCGGAACGAAGCTTGCATACGTTACGAACTCAACCGGCACGGCCAGATTGCTGTGTGGCTGCCATCTACTGTCACTACAACAGACGATCGCCATGCCGTAGCCGTGAATGCAGTGGTAAAAGTGATCAAATGCATGCTGGCGCAAACCATAATTTTATTCGTACGGTGCCCTGTCATAATTACTTCGCCTCCCCTGTTCCCATTAATTATTTTCATGTGTATGCTCTTTATTTATCAGTTCATGCTAACTTTAAAATAGTTGTTTAGTTTGTGACGCTTATATACTATATGCATGTTAACTGTTCTAGTGTTAAATTTTTGTATTATATTGTATACTGAAACTCTGTTAAGCCAAATGAGCCTACGCCGCCTACGGTGATGGTACAATAACCACGCTGCAACAATAAGTTTAGGGTCGATTACTTAATGGATGAATGAAATACTTCGTTCGGCAAAATATACTTCTTAGGGCAAAATATCGTGGTGTGTGCAAGGAACGTTTTCAAGATAAAGTAGTGTACGATAATTTATTGTACAATCGAAATCGATGTTTGTGCAACTGGCCTTACTGCATAAATTGTTGAATCGTTCGTTATGATTGGCACATATAAGTTTTTTTTTATGGCGTGTTAACATTTCTGACTATTGGCGCCAAAAGCCTATCACATGCAGTGAGCTGTTGGGAGTATAACATAGGAAAATCTAAGGGAAGCACTGGACTTGAACCAAGAACCTTCGTACAGAAGTCCAGCGCGCTACCACTGATCTAACCACTCCCCTAGCGTTTAGGGCATCGTTCCGAGGCACTCGGGCCTATCAATCTAAAAAAAATATTTCACATTTTACTGATATATATTTTTCGTACTACCTATAATAATTCTTACTACTTCATGTTTCTTTCTGTTTGTTCTTTGAACATAAACATAAACTAATATAATTCTTCGAATTATATACTAATATAAACTTTCACATCTTGAAATATTTTATCTCATTTTTGTAAAAATCATATTTCGAACAACTACTGAATTCAATAACTTCATCTATTTTTATTTATCAGATAAATATTTGACATACTTTTTTTTTTTTTACCTTCCCTTTTTTGATTTAAACTCAAAGTATATAAAATGTTCAGAAAATGCATTCTTATGTCTAAACAAAAATAAGTTAATCAACTAAAAATATGGTAATCCCCTTTTAGTGATATTCTAGCTCCGAGATCTTAAAAAAAAAAAAAAAAATATAGATTGTAATGTTGCAAACTTCCAAATATCAATTTTCCTGGAGAAATATTTCAAATAAAAGTGATGAGCATTAATGTGTGTAGATAGTATGCGAAGTTCCAAGAAAATCTATTGTCAATTTTTTTAAAGAGTCGCGAAAAATTAAAAAAAAAAAAAAAAATATTTACTAGGGCGAGCACTTCTGGTTGGTGAATTTTTTATCTTGAAACCTTAGTGCAGATGCCAGGCGAGCACCTAAATCCAATATTAAGTTAAGACATTCCTGCGAATTTTTTTGGTTTTGAGATATTTTTTCACACATAAGAGCACACGCGCGCGCGTGTATACCATTCGCCAAAAATTACTTTTCGGCCTCAGGGGACCTCTCAAATTATGCATTTTCGGTGAACACTTAATTATGAAAATTTGACGGTTCTTAATTCTGCAGGGCTTTTTGAGAACACAAGATAGAGCTGAGAGCAGAATATGAAAGTTTTGACGGCTAAGTAAAATAAAAAGTGTAAATTAAAAATCTCAAGTAATTTTTGTTCCTGAGAAATGGCCAAAAAACTGAGCATTGGATATATTCAGTTCTTTAGTGAGTATTTTCTGACACAAGATAGTAACATTAATTTTCTATCGGATTTACATGATGAAAAGTTTTCTCACACAAATTTACTGTTGTTTATTAATGGAGAAAAAAGTCCAACTCTAGACGCAGTTGTATTCAGAATCAATAAATTATTCCGTCTTGTAGCCAATGCTGAATATATTAGGGAAACAATCAAAGTGATAAAAAAATAAATAAAATCCAATAAATTTTCTCTCAAACTATTAATCAGAAACCTATTGTTAGAGTATTACTTTGTGATTTTTTTTTTTTTTGCAAGAGGCGAACGTTCATTTTTAAAATTAAAAAAAAAAATGATTAAAAACTACTTTCGGTTTACTTGAGTGCCAAAATTAGCGATATTTTCAAATTCAACATTAATCAAGTGATTAAAGACTACCATAATTAATGAATTGAACAATATCACTTTTGTCGTATTAGTTTCTCTTATTTGTAGGAAGAGGATGTATTGCGATCCTGCCAGATTTTCGAAATTGAATTTTAACTGGACATACTTGTTTTGGGGTCCCTCAATACGAAAAAAAAATGCTTATAGCGAATGATGTCAATGTATAACAGAATATCTCAAAAAACGAAAAGTTGCAGGAAGATTAAACTTGATGGGTTATATTTAAGCATTACCAGGGGCGGGTGCTGGTGTAGTGGTTATGAGCATGGACTTATAAGTGGGAGGACCCCAGTTCGAGTCCAGCGTATAACTGCTAAATTTTATATTTGTTTAAAAAATGTTAATAGTAAAGTAGGTGCTTCCGTCCCCATCCACGACACCTAATTTGGTAGTTGGACGTTAAGCCCGCTTGAAAAAATAGGCATTACTTTACTTTTTCAGCATTACCATTACATCAGACACGAAGATTTCGGGCAAAATCCATCAACCGGAAGTACGAATTTACTGAATGTTTGTTGTTGTTGTTGTTGGTGTGAATTTTCTCGAAAATATTTGAATCATTTTCCCGGGGAAATTTATTTTTAGAGTTTCTGGGGGAACACTAATTTACATTGCTTTTTTCTAAAGTACTACTTCAGTATAATATATGGTTCTACCACCTATATAATATTAATACTTATTAGAAGCATTGATAGCATTCCAAATTTGAAGAAAATCGGTTTAACGGGAAGTGCAATTTTACGAATTTAGTTTTTGAGTTTCCTGTAATTTCCGCAGAAACGGTTTTAACGATTTTCTTTGAACTTGGACTGCTTGCTGCTTGGACTGCTTGCTTAACACTTTTATTTGAAACATTTTTCTGATAAAATTGTTCTTAGGTGGTTCTGAGGAATATGAGAGGTAAAATTTCAAATGTGTTTGTTCTTATTGGCTCTCTACAATGTAATCGATCTCTGGTACTGCCTCTGTTGGTAGGTTGTCACTTGTTACTTTCTCTTACTTCTACTAAGAGGAAGTATTGTAATCCTATCAAATTTTCGATATCGGGTTTTGAGGTCCTCTGAGTAAAAAAAAAAGTGGTTTTTAGCAAATGGTCTGTATGAGTATGTATGTAAGCTCAAAAACGAAAAACCGTAGAAAGTTTAAACTTGATATTACGTTTAGGTATCAACCATGGGATCTGACAGTACGTTATCTGACAAAATTCCTCAACTGGAAGTACCACTTTACTAGTTGTTTTTTTACGTTTTTGCGATTTTCTCAAAAATGGATCCGACGATTTTCTTCAAACTTAGTATATCAACTACACATACAAAAAGCTACAACTTTTATTTGTAACATTTCTCTGGAAAAATTTATTTAAGTGCACTTTTGGGGTAGGGATGGGGGTTAGGTTTTCACATTACGTGCTATTTCAATTTATTCGACAATTCTGTTATCTAAATAATGTTAATTAGAATTGAATATGTTGTTGGAATTCCACGTTTGCAAAACATCGGATAATAGGAAGTGCGTTTACTTTACTACTTTACTAAATGATTTTTTTCCTTTTTCGCGATTTTCTCAAAAATGGTTCCGACGATTTTTCTAGAAACTTCTTATATAAACTAAACATACAAAGATCTACATCTTTTATTTACAACATTTCTCTGGGAAAATTCATTTAAGGGCATTTTTTTAGTGGAGGGAGGTTATGTTTTTCTCTAAAGTGCTATCATAGTTGATTATACAATTTTATCATCCAAAGAAAATTATTTACAAAATAAATAGATGGCCAAAATTCCGAGTTTCTAGGAAATTAATAAACCGGAAGTTGCGCTTTTACCGAACAGTTTTAACAGTTTTCGACGAATTTCATTAAATTTGGTTCACAAACTATAAAATTTGTCCATTATAATTTTGAGAACTGGAGAAGGTAAGAGAAAGTTGTGTGCATGTTTCACACCAGTTTTTTTTTTTGTTTTTCTTCAAAATTATTTTCTAACCAATTCAACAGTTAATGTGATTAAGTAGCGCACAAAACGAACTATATAATATCAATTAGTAAGCATAAAGTAAAGAACTTTATATTTGCACATTTATAATCCTATTATTACTTTCTCTTACTCCTAGTAAGAGGAAGTATTGTAATCGTGTGTTCAAATTTCCGATACGGTTTTCACGGAAATACCGTTTTGAGGTTCCCGGGAGTCCAAAAAAAGTGGGTTTTAGCGGCGACTGGTCTGTATGTGTGTGTGTGTGTGTGTCTTTTGTGCGTGTAGTATTGGCACAGCATAGCTCAAAAACGAAAAATCGTAGAAAGTTCAAACTTGATATACGTTTAGGTATCACCATGGAATCTGACGGTGCGTTATGTGTCAATATTCCTCAACCGGAAGTACCACTTTACTAGTTGTTTTTTTACGTTTTTGCAATTTTCTCAAAAATGGCTCCGAAGATTTTCTTTAAACTTGCTATATCAACTACACATACAAAGAGCTACAACTTTTATTTGAAACATTTCTCCAGGAAAATTCATTTAAGGGCCTTCTGGGGGAGGGGTGGGGTTAGGTTTTCATCTTAACTGCTGTTTCAGTATATTAGACAATTCTGTCATCTAAATAATGTTAATTAGAATTAAATATGTTGTTGAAATTCCGAGTTTGAAAAAAAATAGATAACCGGAAGTGCGTTTTTACTGAAATATAATTTTCAGTTTTCTGGTATTTTCTCGAAAATGGCTCCAACGATTTTCTTTAAACCAGCGTTGTTAACTATACATATAAAGAGCTACAACTTTTATTTGAAACTTTTCCCCTGATAAATTCATTTAAGGGGACTTTTGGGGGAGGGGGGTTATGTTTTTCTTTAAAATGCTATCACAGTTGATTATACAATTCTGTCATCCAAATTGAAATAACTAGAAATTAATATATGACCCAAATTCCGAGTTTCAAGGAAATTAGTAAACCGGACAGTTTTACTGGACAGTGTTTTCACTTTTCGACGATTTCATTAAATTTGGTACACTAACTATAAAATTTGTCAATTATAATTTTTTGGTAGTACTGAGTAAGAGAAAGTTGTGTGAGTGTTTCACACCAGATTTTTTTTTATCTGAAATTCCGGAAAATGGATATTAGGAGTTCTGAATATCTATGTCATTTTTTTTTTTTAATTTAAGGCGCGTCAACATCTATAGTCATTGGCGCCCGGAGTGCACTCAGTGCACTGCCGGCCAGACAACTCTATCCATCACCGGACAAAGAGCTGTAGAGGTTCCTAGGAAGAAAAAAATCTAAGGGACAGCTTGACTCGAACCCGGGACCTCCGCGTAGGAGTCCAGTACGCTAACCACTTAGCTACTCCCTTCCCTTCTATGAACTTTAGCTTGCCTCTAAACTGACTATTTAGTTTTATTGAGATTAATGGAATTACTACCACTGCTGAAGTATTACTGCTATTCAGATAGCTCTATGTTCTGAAATAATGTCTGTTCTCTGATGATAATATCTTTCATAATTAGAACTTGTAATAATGCAATGGGAGAAAATGCATTAGAGTGTTTCTTACCAGAATTACAGTTTCTTTTTTTTGGATCTGTAATGACTTGCCAGTAGCATACGTACATTATTATTCTGTTACATAAAGAGACTTTCTATTTTTCTTTGGCCTTTTCAATTTTCCGTAGAAAAAAAAAACCATTAATGTAAACAAACTGATATAGCAATTGCAACAGAACTTCATTTTGTGTGTTATGTGTCTATGAAGAATAGTATGTTCGCGGATTTTTTTTTTTTTTTTCTTGGTTAACTAGAATTCTTTATTTATTTAATTTAAAGAAGAATCAATAATAGTAAAAACTAGAAAAAAAATGGTTAATAAGTAATGATTATACATTACCTAAATGTATATTGTCACTAATATTTAACACGTTAATTGCTGCATAAATGTTTTTTTACATTTCAAGTTATTAAAAAATTGTTAACTTTTTACCTGATTATAAGTGAAATGTAGAGGTTTAACACAAACGGCTACTTTATTTGGCGGTGGGGTTGGTTGTGGTTTCATTCCAGGATAGGCATGATTTATAATAATTCTGTTTAATGGTGTAAGACTTGATCTGCTCACTATTGACACTGAATGAGGAACTGTCAAATTTCCTTGCAAAGTACACAGTATAAAACAGGCACTGTATTTCAGATTCCAATTTTCTCTTATAACCTGAAATTATAATAATAATTAGATTATTAAGTTAATAAAAAAGAGATAAGTATTTAAAAATGTTGCATAATCATAATGCTTGCTTATATATGTATATATTATATAAACGAGAAAATTTAGATATTTGTATTTATTAAGGTTCATGATATTAACCTTGATAAAGGTTGCAGTTGTCCATTTATATGATTATAAATTAAAAAAAGGAGTAGACAAAATAATTTGGAGGTTTAATAAATCAGCATTAAAAGTAGGTCTGCAAAACTACATATAAAATAATAAGAGTATTTTAACAAAACCGATTAAAAACACATGTGGTGAATTATGAAATCTACAAGAATTTTTAGCAATAAGACAATAAATAACCTTGTTTATTTTTAAAAAGCATAATTTATTAAAAAAAAAAAAAATCGTTTCAAACAAAGCTATACCGGATGCAAATTTATATTAAAACAAGAATTACTTGGCTTCTCGACCAATTGAAGGTAAAAAACAAAAAATAAATTTTGTAATTGTTTTTTTAAAAATTGACAGGTTCGACGTTTCGACAAACTTTGTTTGCCTTCTTCAGGAACAATACAAAACAAAAATAAAAAGAAAAAATTATAACATGAAACACAAACAGAAAACAAAATACATAGGTGCGATTACAGTAGTAATGCTAAGTCTGTAATGAAAGGGTGTATGTTGTAATGCAGAAGGCCAGGAGAAGGGGGGACCGTTATGTAAGTACCGTTATGTGTGGAGAAAGTAATGTATGGAGAGGGGATAGAAAATTTTTCCAAAATTTACGAAAATTTTTTCCCAAAAATTTCTCCACACATAACGTTACTTTTATTTTTTTTTTTTTTTATTCTGCTTTATTTAATAATAATAATTACAGAAGAGTTTGGATTGAATTACAAAATAAACAGACTGTGCAACATGTCAATAAACAGAAAACTTAAAGCAAACAAACAGTTTGTAGTGAACAGAAATTTAAAGTAAACAGAAAGCATATAACGACAAACCAAGATATGATTACTAAATAAAAAATCTGCTAGAACTACTAGAAAATATGATTACTGTCTAAAATATTACTAAATTATGTGTATAAATGAAATCTTAGCTCGAGTACATTTTTTAAATAATAATAAATGTTATTTACATGTTCGGCTGACGGGGGAGATTTAACAAATCTGAAATTTCTTTATTATAATTTTTTAAAAACTTTTTCCTATAAGCCGTGTAAAATGGACATTCAAAAAATACATGTGTAATAGTTTCTAATTTATTAGAATTACATAACGGGCATGGTTCTTCTGTGTTGATTTTATAACATGTTTTATTTACATACAAAGTTATTTGTTTAGTTGGAGAGACCCTAACTTGACTTAACAGACATAAACTTTGGGCAGACACATTGAATCCAAGATATTGTTGTTGCTGTACTCTATTTTTATTATAGATACTTTTATAAATTACATTATATGAGGAATTATTAATACGATCTGTATCTGATTTATTTAATAAAACTTTATATTGTTTTAATAAATTATTCTTATTTTTTATTATTAAAATTGGATCTTGTTCATACCAAAGCCATTCAAAATCAGTTTCTATTAATATTTGTTTTAATTGTGTTACCCAATTGTATTTGCTTAATTTATTACTATTATTATCATCCATATTTTTTAATTTAAGATAACATATTTTAGGCAGTCTGTTTTCACACATTAGCAATATCTTAATCCACCAATTAATACTAGTTTGACAACTTGGTGCTTGATTCTAGTTAAACCGTACTCAGCTCTTACAATGTATCC
This sequence comes from Triatoma infestans, assembly GCA_011037195.1. Taxonomy (NCBI): domain Eukaryota; kingdom Metazoa; phylum Arthropoda; class Insecta; order Hemiptera; family Reduviidae; genus Triatoma; species Triatoma infestans. Next base: position 76,084 of record JAAEAF010002886.1, on the reverse strand, counting down.
CGGAGTTTGCGTTGGCCAAAAATACAGTGATTTGAAATATTTTGTTTGTACCATTTCCAATCTGTCTAAATATCTGGTTGCCCATATTTCAGAGGCGTATAATAGAACAGATCGTACCAAACTGTTAAACAAAGTGACTTTTAAATTCCAGGAAGATGATTTTGCACTATATAGAATTTTTTTAACCGAATTAATGACCAATACTGACATAACGGTACTTACATAACGGTCCCCCCCTTCTCCTGGCCTTCTTCATTACAACATACACCCTTTCATTACAGACTTAGCATTACTACTGTAATCGCACCTATGTATTTTGTTTTCCGTTTGTGTTTCGTGTTATAATTTTTTCTCTTTATTTTTGTTTTGTATTGTTCCTGAAGAAGGCAAACAAAGTTTGTCGAAACGTCGAACCTGTCATTATTAAAAAAACAATTACAAAATTTATTTTTTGGTTTTTTGTTTTTTTACCTTCAATTGGTCGAGAAGCCAACTAATTCTTGTTTTCATATTACAATAACGGCCAACAAGAAAAATCTTCTGATAAATTTATATTAGTTTGGTATTTTTAAAATAATTTTTTTGGACATACTTATTTTTTTTGGCATGTAAAAGGTGTGTAATTTAACAAATTAATTTTCCTTATTCTGTTTTAATTATTGTCCTAATGTTTTTCTTAATATAATATGTATTTTCATGGAAAAATATTAAATCTTTTAAAAGTGACGCATAAAGCGTCGAAACGTTGGGATATGAAGAATGCTGTAAAATAATAAAAATAAAAAATTACAAAAGGTTAAAGAAATTTGGTATAATCATTTAACACACCGAAACTGACGGCGATTTGAATAGGGGTGAAGGGGTGTGTGGTAAGCACGCCGCAGTTCCCACGCCGTTTGTTCCGGCCTTCGCTACCTAGGGCGCTAGTGACTGTAGTAGCTTCCCACTTTTCATCACGATGCTCGGTCAACACCGACTTTGCTCTCACGGGAATCGAACCCTGAATTCTCGGACGAAAGGCGAGTACGCTAGCCACTAGACCAACGCGTGAGGACAAGTAAAATTATAAACTATATATAATTGAAACCTGAATAAAAGAAAATAAAAGAAGAAACTTACTTTTAGTTTAAAGTTATTAATATAATTCATTATTTTACTTCTTTTTCATTCGAACAAACCAATTAGAATGAAATAATATAAATTAAAGTCAGAAGTAATTAATAAAAAAACATAGAAGTTTCCTTTGGCATGTCATTTTATTGAAATGTGCAAAATACTTTATACATATAATTCTCTGTTTATGAAATTTACTAAGTTCAAAATAAAAAAAGCCAGCTAAATATGTAATTTTTTATGAGTATTCCATTAGGAATAGTATATTTTCTAAATGAATTTTATTATTTTCAAGTTAATATAAATAATGGAATATATTCGAGGTTATTCGAAACAGGCATTCAAATTAAAATACACTAAAATAAGGCTATTTTAATTATTCCTTTTCCGAGTGATATTTGAAATATAAATATCATTCTGACCAGTAAAAATACTTCAATAACAGTATTCGGTAAAAGTATTCCGGGATTAGGAACACTGGTAGACCATGAAAGAATTTTAAATATTATTTTACATGACAAATAAATAACTAGGAATATCAAGAAAATTTTATGCCAGAATTTATTCCTATTAATTCATTTTAATCAAACTGCAGCCATGATTGGAAAAATGTACCGTTGAAGAGGAAGAGATATCTTTAGGTAACACAATGTTATTTTTTGCTATAAATAATTATAATGTTATAAGCTAGATTTAAATATTTATTTAAATTTAAATATTTACAGATCAATATTGGGGCGAGTGGTGTAGTGGTTATGAGCATGGACTTGTAAGTAGGAGCTTCCCAGTTAGAGCCCCGCTTATAACTACTAAATTTATATTCGTTTAAAAAATGTAAATAGTATGTAATATGTACACCTTTGGGCGAATTTATAAATATAAATTGTATCATAATATATACTTGTTCAATATTTTATAATTGTAAAGTAGGGAATTTTTCCTATGTACATATTTATAAAGTTGGGTTTTTTAAAGGTTGAAAAGCGCAAAAGAAACAGTTAGTTGAGTCAGAGATACCTGGCGTACCCCTATCGTTACATTTATTTAGGAAAAAAGGGAATTTCCCTCTTCTCACTTTCCTCGGGATGGAAGTAGAATATATAAGGTGGACCGTTTTAGGGAGAGAGGTCAGTTCATATTTATGTCGTAAAAAGACTGAAACCTGTCATCAGAAAGCTATGCTACAGTAGTGAGTGGTGGAAGTGTTCCAAGAAACCCAACCTTCTTCAAATCAGAATATTGTAAAATACTCGTATGTAAGTTTTATAAAAAGCAATTATTATTCCCACATTACAAGACACTTAGGTTGTTATATCATAATATTCTGATATTTACTGATTTTGACATATATTGTTTATTTTAATTATATATTTTGAATCTATTTATTTCGTTGTTTTTTAATCCATTCCTACTTCTGTATAAATAGAGACTTCACGAGATCCCTTTAGAGAAGATTCCTAATATAAATTATAATAATTAATTATTAATTAACATATTTAATCCCCCTCCCCAATACAAATCATGTTACAAGTAAAATATGTGTTTACGCCTTCACGGCACCACCGAATTATAGTGGTAGTTGGGTGTTTAAGGCTTCTTGAAAAAATTGGCATATTACATTACTTTTCATTACTACAGATTAATATCTTACCTTGACTTTTGCATTGACAGTAACTGTGTGAGTATTATTTGGTGAATTGTACCAAAGAAGACACCATACTCTATCTGGTCCTCTGGTTTTTGTGGCACCCATTACTCTTACCATTCTCGAACCTCTCCAGTCATAGTAGGCAGAATAAACAAAGAACTTGTACCTAAATAATAATAAAAAAAAAAGTCCGTTTTAAATATTTGCAGAAGTTTTAAAGACAATATTAAGAAAGATCTCAGCCAATTGGTTATATTTCTTCTGACATTTAATAGTAACTGCTAAGTTTGGGGCATACTTTATACAACATGAGAAACCTCAATAGACGAGTTTTCACATCTAAAAAGAAAAATCTACTGACAAAATAAAATAATTGCTGAATCTGATATTTAATAATGGCACTTTGAATGTTAACGTCTAAAAGAAAGCAACAACTTCGGTGGAAATTTCTGGCATTAATGATGGCACTACAAAAAGTCAAGAAAGAATACCATCACTTTCATCAAATGCAAATCCATGATTTTGAGTTTTGCTTGAGAAAGTATAACTTTGTGTTTGTGATTGTAAACAGCCTTCCCTAATTGTTTGTTGAAGATTATAAGAAAGTCATACTTCTTATGGATTTCATATACTTGTAGAGCTCTTGAAAATTGAAAGAGCTGAAAAACTTTCAAAAGAAGGCTCTCTTATCTCTCGTCTCCTTCGGAGCCGGCTTGAATAGCAGCCTGTTAAGGTAATTATTAAATGTAATATTTATGACGTACTACGATAGCTGAATGGTGTAAGTGGCCCCCAAAACTGAGATCTAGTGTTAATATTGGTTTCATTTCTTGCCTTGAACTTGGATTTGAATTGAGTATTAATATGAGTGAATATAGATAATTTTAAAAAGTTAAATATACTTACTCTTCCATCTTTATATATATCTGATGTATCTCTTAGTTGGCTGATCGGCCGGGGGTATCATGAGAAAAACACTAAAAAAATTTTTTAAGTGTTTTTTATTAATGGCCCGACGTTTCGACAAACATTGTTTGTCTTCTTCAGGGGCTATCTTGTAAATACAGAATTTGTGTGCTCTATTACATGTTCAATTATGACTCAACATGTTAATAATTATATAACATGTAATAGAGCACACAAATTCTGTATTTACAAGATAGCCCCTGAAGAGACAAACAATGTTTGTCGAAACGTCGGGCCATTAATAAAAAACACTTAAAAAAAAATTTTTTAGTGTTTTTCTTATGATACCCCCGGCCGATCAGCCAACTAAGAGATACATCAGATCATTTCTAACGGCCAACAACTTCTACAATTGCTTTATATATATCTACAAATTAGCAGTGTTGGTATTTTTAAAAACAAAGATGATTTCTTTGTCACTAAAAATATTAGCTCCTACGAAACAAGAAGCAAAGGTTTAGTTTTGTCCACCATTTTAAAATTATACTACAATTCAGAATTCCTATATTTCCATGGGCAGAACAATTTTTAAAATGATTCCGTTATCTATTGGTAAACTTTTAACTTTAAAAGATTAAAAGAAAAAGAAACTGAGCCTATTTAAGTAAATTTATATACTCACAAATGAATTCTTAACAAAATTATATACAAAAAAAACAATGAACTATAATACTATAAAATTATTTCCACAATTTTTCCCATTCTCAGTTTTTATAATATTGGATTGGCGGCTTATATATATTATACGATGTGTGTGTGTTTGCTAATATAATAATGTTGACAGTTATTTTAAGTTTATGTACTTTTTTTTATATGTTGTATAATATGTATTGTAATGAGCCTTGTATGCATTTATGATTTGAATACAAAAAAAAAAATAATAATAATATTAATGATTAAGGTAAATAATACTAATGATTTGAAGGCAATACACTTATCTATCTATTTATAGAAAATTATGTTTGCTATCCGCCTTCGACCACGCCACCTGAGCCAGTGGACTTGATGCCCGCCTGAAAAAATGGGCATTATTTTATATCTCTATAGTAATTGTGATGTAGATTCTTCTATCTCCATTTAATCCTTAAGAAACTATAGCATAAGCATTTAGCGCTTCATTAAGAGTCATTTCCAATTCAATCGACATAAATATTTTTATGTAGTCACATTATATTGGGCCTATACGCCAAAAATTGAATTGTACAATAGATCAAATAAGGCGAGGACTAGAAAAAAAATTAACGCTCTTGTTTTTGGTGCCAACGATTTGAATTCGATCTTGTGTGAACACAAATGAGTGAACTTTTTTTTTCTTTTTTTTTTTGGCGCATCAACTACCAGGGTCATTAGCGTCTCACAAAGTGCCTTTGGCATTCAACCACATAACCACAAATTTCTATCATACGAGAATCACACAAATAAATACACTCATTCCATAAATACATTCATCCCAAAATAAACACCATTTATACACATCTATCACTATGGGGGTGGAATACTCTATATTCTTCGCACCCTGTTGCTCTTACACCTAAATAAAAAAACAATATATATACACTCCAAAACAAAACCTAAATATTAAAATAGATATCTAAAGATTTTAAATAATTAAACAATTGATATTTATATTTTACACCTGGTTCTATTGTTTCGGCTTCACTGCTTTATGGATCAGAAATCTGAGCTTCAAAATATCTTAATACAATAGAAAGAGCTCAAGTAGATACTTTAAGCAGCTATTTTGTTGGCCAAGAAACCCCCTGATTATATGGTGCGTTTGGAAACTGGAGGTTGATGCTCCATTGAGTGTTGTAGTGTTTAAAAAATGTTTGTCCTATTGGATCAGACTAGTTAATATGGATGAGAAAAGAATTCCAAAATTGTGTTTTAATAGGTTGAAGGTTCGTGACAGCAATGTGAATAGAAATATAGAATGGAATTGGTTCTCACAGTTGCGAGTTTGGCTCAGTGTTATTGGTGAGAATGATATTGTCTATTGCAACGATGCTGGACATATTACAAAGAAATTACCAGATTTATTAGAGAAATGGAGAAATCATTTGATATCTCTCGATATACAAAGAGCTATTGATTCAGGTTATTCAGTTATTTATAGAAATATTAGTCAGTTAGGTGTCATGGAGCAATATTTATGTTATGTTAGTTACATAGACAAAATAAGGCTGGTTAGTCAATTAAGAGTTTCGTCTGCTAAGGTAATCAAACTCTGGAGTAAACATTGTGGATCACATTTAATTAATAGTAATGAACTCTGCACCGATTGTAACTTGAATGAGCCCGAAAACATGGAACACATTATGCTCCAATGTCCAGTGTACAATGCGGTTAGAAAGTATCATTTGCAGCCTTTTCTGTCTCAAAGTAGTGATTTGTCAACCTTGTTAGTGATAAAATCTGAATACCAATTGGGAAAATTGTACAGGTTTGTGGTTGAGATGTTAAAGATCAGGTCTTTTATAATCAATGAGTAGTATGCGTATATATATTTATAATGAGTGGAATGGATTGTAATTGGTGTTTTATTTACTTATGTTTTATTAATATTTTTAGTAACTTTTATACTTTAAAAATAATAATAATAATATCACTTGTAATCTCAACTGTAATATGTAATTTGGCATAAATACAAAATTTTATCTATCTATCTATTTTACACCTGGTCCTAACAAGTCTACCGTATTATTAGGCAAACGTACTCTATCTCGGTAGCCCTGCAGCCGAGGGCATTTCTCAAGAATATGTTTCACTGTGAGGCGTGATTGACATCTTGGGCACTGTTTTTGATTTGCCCCTTGTAATAAATAAGAGTGTGTGAGACGAGTGTAGCCTATTCTCAATCTCGTCAATATCAATCCTTCTCTTCTTGATAAGGTTTCAGTTTCCTTCTTCTTACAGTAGGCATCACTATCTTTAATTTGGCTTCTGTATTTTCCCAATTCTTTTGCCATTTTTCACTGATAACTTGCTTAACGAAACATTTCAGGTCCTCTGGTCGAATATGTATATCCAGATCCGGTCTTTGTGAAGCAGCGGTTCTCGTCTGCCTTCTCGTTCCCTTCAATCCCAACGTGACTTGGAATCCAAAGTAATATTGCAATTCTTCCTCGTTTATGCAATTCTCTTAGCTGCTCATAGATCATATGGGCTATGGGGTCATTTGAAAATTTGTTTTCAATTGTCTTCAAGGAACTTTCCGAGTCCGAACATATTGCAAGGTTACCTTCCGTTGCTTCCTTCGCATAGAGTAATGCCTAATAAATTGCAAAAAGTTCAGCAGTATAAACTGTAGCGTGAAGGAGAAGTGTCCATCCTTTCGTTATTCCTTCTACATACGAGTATATAGTACTTCCCACCTCTTCTTGTGACTTCCAGCCATCCGTATAAACAATTATATAACCATTATACCTACACATTACCTCTAAAAACCTCTTCTTATACTCCACTGCCGGTACTTCTTTCTTTACGAATATTGCAAGATCTAGGCCAATTTGAGCTTTGGAAAGGATCCAAGGTGGTATACGACAGGGTTCAATGTTTAGAGTTGGTGCCAGTTCAGTTCCTTCTTCATGTACCAATTCTCTCGCTCTTATCCCTAAAGAATGGGTACGAGTTCTCAGCCAATTGTATACCAAAAGATGAGGGTTTTCAAAAAGTACAGGATAAAATGATTCCTATTACTCCATTTCCCAACAGCATATGTCAGTGTAAGTGCCTCCCTTCTTGAGTGAAATTTATAAATAAAAAAAAATTGCCCGCTGGCATGCTTTTGTTCTCTTCAAGGTTCATTTGGATCTATTTCCTTAAATTTAGTTAATGAACAAAAAATAACTGTTGGCGCCAGGTATGTGAATCCATCATTTTGTTAGTGATGCAAGTTAGTGTTATACTGGCAGAGATGCATAGTGAGTATAATCGATTAACGGTAGATATATCTAAAATGATATGAACTTGTCAAAATTAAACAAAACCTACGTAAAAACTAAGAATTGGAAGTAATATCTTTAATGCCAATATTTTTCTAGTGTTCATAGTAATATGTACTGCTTGTGTTCATCAGTAATGTTAGCGCATGCTTGAATAGAAAGTCAAATTTTAAGAATAGATTGGGTGATATACGAGATGTGTAAATTAAGTAATGAGACTGATTTATTATTTTTTTTTTTCAAATAAAATTACAATTCAACATTGTCCCCTTCAAAGTAACTACCTTGAGGAAGCCACACAACGCTGAAGCGATTCTTCCATTCGTCATAGCAGTGCTGGAACTCGGATACTGGAATAGACTTCAGTTGGTCGGTTACGGCTGTTTGTCGTGATGCAACACCCACTTGTTTTTGATGTTTGGTCTAACACGCATGACTCTTTTTCGAAGTCTCTCAAGAACTACTCGGTAAAAATGTTGGTTTACCATTTGGCATTGAGGCACTAATTCTTTGTGAACGGTTCCTTGGCTACCAAAAAAGCAAATCAGCATGCATTTGATTTTTGACTTGCTCATTCTTGCTTTTTTTGGCCTTGGAGAGGTTGAAGTGTGCCACTGCATGCTCTGACGCTTAGTTTCTGGGTCATACTCAAACATCCAAGACTCGTCTCCTGTAATAACACGTTCCAAAAAATTGGGATCGTTTTCAATTGCTCCCAAAAAGTCAAGGCTCCTTTCCTTTCTGATGTCTTTTTGCTCTTGTGAAAGATTTTTCGGAACCATTTGTGCACAAACTTTTCTCATCCCCAATTCATTAGTCAAAATTTGATGAACGGTTGTGTGAGTCAAATTCAACTCTTCGCCGATCATTCGGACTGTCAAACGACGATCTGAACGCACGAGATCGCGGATTCTGCCAACATTTTCGTCGGTTCTTGAAGATGAAGGCCTTCCGCTGCGAGGATCGTCTTCAATTGATTCCCTTCCTTCTGCAAACGACTTAAACCACCTAAAAACCTATGCTCTCGACAAAACATTGTCTCCATAGGCCTGGCACAGTTTTTCAAACGTTTCCGTTGCACTGTGCCCAAGTCTGAAGCAAAACCTGATAGCACAACGTTGCTCGTAATTGATGTCACTCATTTTTAAAACGCACTGAAAAAACCTTGCTCACAAAAAAAGTCACTACGGACAGTGCAACAACTCTAGCATTTTCAAATTTGCACTGGATGTGTATCAGATGTTTACTTGCCCTACCACGCATGCGCCGCGTCTCCAGTGTTGCCAGATCTAACACTAGAAAATCAGTCTCATTACTTAATTTACACACGTCGTAACTTCCACAGAGATTGGCTCTATATCACTTGAGAAAGATGGGGATAAAGTTACAATCGGTAAACGATGTCATTATCTGTGATAGTGTAACTTTATATTATGTATATATATTTTATAGCTCCATGATTTTGTTGATGCGAAATTCCACTTAAAAGAAAACTTAAGTTTTAATTAAATAAATAATTATAAAGTAATCGTTTAAAGATATGATCAAATTTGCCAGAGTTTTGAACATAATTAAACTAAAATACATTACTCTTTCTACTTTTGTAAGTAAAGTTGTTTGTTTTTAGGAAAGGATAATAAATATATGATACAACTTACCTAGTCCCTGCCACACTCTGCCAGATACCATCTTTAGCTTGAATGCTTGTATTGGCGTTTGGTTTGAAAGCAGACATAGAATTTTGGCCTAAGTATTGTGGCCTAGCAAAAATACCCCTTCCGTCTTCTGGAACCCCTTGGTATACAAGGTAATCTTCACCATGCTGAAAATAAAATATCCTATAATTACCTAGAAAAATAAAATTTCTTAAATATTAAAAAATAATTTCAATATAAAGTAGTATAGGAGCCATATGGAGATAAAAGGGAAATATGGGGGGAGGGGTTGAAGTTGGCCGTTCCCTCTGCCACCTTTCTTAGGTTTTCCCTCTTTCACCCTGGCTGGTTGTTCACCACTTACCTGTGCTCGCGGCCACACCTGCACGTGCTGATGGAACAAGGTTAAGGCTGTTCGGTAGAAACAAAGAAAGAAAGTCTCGCTCAAGAATATCATATATAATTCAATAAAATAAAGTTTTCCAGCGTTAGAACCTCTCTCTTACAATATTAATACACCCAAAATAGCTTTTCTTTCATCGAGCAAGTGATAAGGCTTGATAGCCACCTACACGCAACTCTACTGAAATACACAATGTGCCCCCTTTCTCGAAAGCAACTTACTCTAGTTATTAAAATAAAAGGTGTTAAGAGTACTCTCTATTAAATAAAATACATAATATGAAATCTTGTAATAAAAAGAGAGAGAAAAACTAGTTTTACTTCAAACGAGACCAAATGTCTTAATTCCTACTAAATCTATAATATTTGCATCCCCTCTGGCGTGTGCAAATTAATTTAAGTTATTGAATAATATACAAAATCTTAGTATTAAACATATAATATTAACTAGTCTAGTTTTCATACAAGGAGAATAAAGGAAAAAGAAAATATTGCGCAGGGAAACCGGAAGAGCAATAGTGAATACTAATACTTGGGAACACGTTACAACTGATGGGTCATTGTCCTGGGAACCTGCTGAGTCCCTGGATCAAGGTCGAGTTTTACTCACAACTGAACATATGTCCGCGCCACTCACCTAGTACTGCTGCTACTAATACAATCACACTCGGACACAATGCCGTTCTTCTTTCGCGATGTCCACACTCCACTAGCCATAAACTCTAATTCACCGACAGGTTGCACGCAGCATTATTTCTTCTCTAGTTTTTTTTTTGCTACATTGGCGTTTCCCACGCTCACTGCTCTAGCTTTACTACGCTTTATGCTATTCTATTTAATAATCAATATTAAATAATATTACTTCACTACAATAACGATTCCTCCGGCCCCTTACAGTAGCATATTAAAAAAACAATCGAAGGCATTTGGAATAAGTGTTAAAATCCGTTAAGCCATTAGGCCGAAGTATGACTTTACTGAATTGTTCACCAGAAATAACATAATATGTAATGCGCCCTTGGAATGCCAAATTAGGCACCTCTTTCCTTTTCATTGGTCGCGAGCCTGCTGTTGGTTTCATCCCTATGGATGAGCATAGTGGGTTGTCGGCAGCGCAAGATGCTCATTGGAGGTCCAGACAGCGCTATTAAAGAGATGTTGCTGTGTTTTTCTCGGACCTCTCTCAGGCATCCAATTATCAAGAAAAAGAGTAAACCGAAGATGCGTTTTTACCTAACAGTTTTTCAGTTTTTGCCATTTTGTCTATAGAAACACCGACGGATTTCCTCAAATTTGGTATACTGAGTATGAATATGTAGTGGAATCGTTTATTGGAAGATCTGATCCCACCGTAATACTACAAGATGTAGTGGAATCGTTTAATGTGATTCCTGAGGTATGTAGTAGATGTCTTGAAGAGGGCGGAAGTTAGTTTAGATAATTTTGGAAGTTAGTGCTCGAATTATTAACACGGATTTTATAAAAATAGACTGTATTTGAACAATAATTTAAACGTAAAAAAATGGTAACTATTAGCAAGAAATACTTAGAAATAAATAGAAGATAAATAACTAATAAATTAGAATGATTAAGATAAATGAACTAAGATGCACCACTAAAGTTAATAAGTATAAAATAAAGACTGTATAGGGACGCGTAAATTGCTGCTCGTATAATAACGAAGACGTATTGAAGTATAATCGTATAATCATCCCCTCTTCCAATGGGGCGAGTTTATATATTAGTGTTGGCCACACTCACACCAAGAGATCTGAGTGTTGGCCACACTCACACCAAGACATCTGTCCTAGTGTGCGACCTTGGTTAGTTAGGTGACCACCGATTTAGGTCAGTGGCCAGCCTTAGCGGTGCTTGCTTTGATGACAGCAGCTGGCTACCGATTTAGGTCAGTGGCCAGCCTTAGCGGTGCTTGCTTTGATGTAAGGGTATTTACCCTTGGTTTGTTTGTTTGCCCGCGGCCTTGTCTTGAAGTCAGGCAGCTGGCTAGGCCACTAGTTGTAAATTATTCTTTCTTTGTTATTATTGTGAAGGTATGACATTGCTATGACTTTCCATGTCATTACATCGGAAAGTCATAGCAATGTCATCACAAATATAAAGATCTATTACTTTTGTAACAAAATAATATCAAGATCATCTTTATTTAATAATTTATTAGGAACAAAAGTAGACGTTGCCAGAGAAACATTATAAGGTGAAAAATAGATAATTAAAACAAGTCATTGATGCTATATTGTTATTTTTATTATATACAGCAGTTAATACTATTTAAAGAGAATACTTTTCCCCACGAATTCGTATTCCTATCAATTCTTTCGATAACTAATAAAATCGCAACTCGATATTTACGAATATATGTAAATCGCTCTTCCGGTATATGGATTTTTGAGATTCTGAACAAAACCTTCCTGTCAGATAAAATGGTAGTAACTAAACGGTATATCAAGGTTTGAGCTTCTTGGCAGTTTTACGATTTTTTTGGCCACTCATCTACATACATACTCATACAAACATACATCCATTTATATATATATATATATTATATATATGCGCACGGAAAGAGAAAGAAAAAACTGACAAAGACATCCATTAGAAATTTCGTATTTTTTTTGTATCTCAAAAACATATTTGACAACATGATTCGAAAATTTGACATAACGGCTTTTGCTTAAACTTAAAAAAATAATAAAATGTAAAAAAAATCTGAGGTGAAACACTCCAGACTTATTCACACCAGAAACACTTATTCCAGTTTTCAAAATTGTAAGTGACAAATTTTTATAGTTATTATACTAAATTTGATGAAATTCGTTGAAGTTCATCGAAAACGGATAAAAAGTTCAGTAAAAGCGCACTTCCGGTTTACTTATTTTCTTGAAACTCGGAATTTTGGCCATTTATTTATTTCTAATTAATTTTGTTTGGATGATATAATTGTATAATCAACTATGATAGCACATTAGAGAAAAACCTAAGCCCACCCCTCCCCTAAAAGTGCCCTTAAATGAATTTTTTCAGAAAAATGTTACAAACGAAAGTTGTAGATCTTTGTATGTGTAGTTGAAATACCAAGTTTGAAGAAAATCGACGGAGCCATTTTTGGGAAATTTGCAAGAAAGTAAAAAAAGTACCAAAAGACTGAAAAATACATTTTAGTAAAAACGCACTTCCGGTTATGTGAATTTTTTCAAACTCGGAATTTCAGCAACATATTTAATTCTTATTGATATTATTTAGTTGATAGAATTGTATAGTAAACTGAAATAGCACTTTAGACGACAACCCACCACCCACTCCCCTAAAAGTGCCCTTAAATGCATTTTCCCCCGAGAAATGTTTCAAATAAAAATTGTAGATCATTGTAAGTGTAGTTGATATAATAGTTTAAAAAACAAAATCATTGGAGCTATTTTCGATAAAATTGCAAAAAGGTGGAAAAAAAAACATTCAGTAAAGTGGTACTTCCGGTCGAGGAATTTTGACCGCTGACCTACTGTCGGATCCCATGGTGATTCCCAAACGGAATGTCAAGTTTGAACTTTCTTGCGATTTTTCGTTTTTGAGCTATGCTGTTCACATACATACATACATACATACATACACACACACAGACAGACACACAGACCATTTGCTAAAAACCACTTTTCTGGACTCAGGGAACCTCAAAAAGGATATTTTTTGGTCAAAACTCGATATCGAAAATTTGGCACGATTACAATACTTCCTCCTTACTAAGAGTAAGAAAATTAAGAAAAAAAAAATCTGGTGTGAAACACTCACACAACTTTCTCTTACTCCAGTTCTCAAAATTATAATTGACAAACTTTATAGTTAGTGTACCAGATTTAACGAAATTCGTCGAAAATTGAAAAAACAGTTCAGTAGTAAAAGCGCACTTCCGGTTTACTAATTTTCTTAAAACTCGGAATTTTGGCCTTCTATTTATTTCTAATTAATTTTGTTTGGATGATCAAATTGTATAATTAACTATGATAGCAATTTAGAGGAAGTTGTAACCGCACCCCTCCCCTAAAAGTGCCCTAAAATGAATTTTTCCAGAGAAATGTTTTAAATAAAAAATGTAGCTAATTGCATGTTTTGTTTATACACGATTTTTCAAAAAAATCGTCGGAGCCATTTTTGAGAAAATCGCGAAAAAATGAAGAAATCATTCAGTAAAGTGTTAAAATCAACGCACTTCCGGTTATCCGATTTTTTCAAACTCTGAATTTCAACAGCATATTTAATTTTAATTAATATTATTCAGATGACGGAATTGTCTAATAAACTGAAATAGCAATTAAGATGAAAACTTAACTCCACCCCCTCCACCGGAAGTGCCCTTAAATGAAGTTTCCGTGAGAAATGTTTCTAATAAAAGTTGTAGTTCTTTATATATGTAGTCGATATACTAAGTTTAAAGAAAATCGTTGGAGCCATTTTTGAGAAAATCGCAAAAACGTAAAAAAAACAGCTAGTAAAGTGGTACTTCCGGTTGAAAAACTTTGACAGATAACGTACTGTCAGATCCCATGTGATACATAAACGGAATATCAAGTTTCAACTTTCTACGGTTTTCGTTTTTTGAGCTATGCTGTTCAAAACATACACACACACACACACACACACACCACACACACAGATCATTTGCTAAAAACCACTTTTTTGGACTCCCAGGGGCCCTTAAAACGGATATTTCCGGTCAAAATTCGTAAAAAAAAAAAAAAAAAAAGGGAAGCACTTAAGGGGAAGGAAGGACCCTTAGATTAACTGGATTAGAAGAAATGAAATAAAACAAATTAATAACTAAATCTTATTTGAAATACTTACAGCATCATCATAGTTGGGACGACTCCTGGAATGTGTCCGCCTTCCTCTTGATCTACTGCTCTGGTCGATTAGAAAAATTTCCGTGAGGACGATCACAAAAAAGACAGCAAAGAAGATGACCACAATGCAGAAAGACATGTTGGCTCGTTCGCGCAATACGCGCCCCGACACTCTACCCATGTCATCTGAAATCAGAAATTATTTTATAATTAATGACGATAAAAGAGAAGTGTAATAATTATGGAACATTTTATAAACCACGTGATATTTTCTAATCAATTTTCCATAATTATTGATTTATTTATTATTGCTTAGAAACTTTTTTTTTTTTTTATTCTTATTTATTTATATTCTTTAAAATCTGCAAACGGTGATGCAATAAGTGAATTGGATGTCAGTGGCTAAATTGTTTTGAGTGGCTTGATGAAAGTCGCCAGTGGCACTCATCTTTAGTAGGATCACTCCTCTTGCTCAGTCAGATGGTCTCTTGGCCAGTAGCGCGTTAAACGTCTGGGAGGATTCCAGGTATGGCCACGGAGAGGCATGTTAGTGATGTGTTGCCTAGTGTGCTGTGGGATATCTTCTGTAGAGTTGTTCTGTTAGTTCTGTTGGAATCTGTTGTGTTCGTAGCATAGTAGGAACATTGTGTGATAGTTCGCAAAAACTTGTTCTGAATGGTCTGTATCCGTTTCGTGGGTATAACAAACCATGTTTAATAAATTCAATTATATATTTTTTGAATGAAGTAATAGAAAGGAGTGGCGCTAAGAAGAAGTTCCACTGTATCAGTACACTGGTTGTTCCTTCTTAGCTCCGGATATTCAAAAACAGATTCCACATTTTCTTAAAATCATCTCACATCATCTCTAATGATGATGCAGTTACTGTAGTTATCACTGTTATTTTCATAGTGCTTCTTTATAGATTTTATTCACACTGATCACAATACATATCCAGGGGCACGCCAGTAGTATCCGGTGTCTATGTGTACAACTTTAGTTGTAAATCATTTAGTGAATTAAACTTTTCTATTTTTATTTATTTATCTTTAATAAAACATATAAACATTTATGGTCATTGGTGCCTGAAGCAACACAGAGGTGCACTGCTGGCCTTTGGACAGTGTTCTTTCGTTGCAAATATAATGGATGTGTTAGGTGGACAGAATGTGTCTGGTTGATGCAATGAGACTGACTTTGTTAACACTGATTAACTAGTATATTGATTAAGAGACAGGACTGCCTGGACTTTACAATAGAGAAATGTTTAAGGTGGAGTGGTAGATGGGTAATGACACGTAGTGATTGGCTGTATTGAACTGTCCACAACTGTATCGAACTGTCTGAACTGTATTCAACTATGTTTTTATGGAGTGTCTGTCGCTATATTTATACAGCTTCTTCCACTCCAGGCCGAGGAGAGTGGTTTTGGGTTTTGCTCTTCACTCTCTTTGGTTGCTGTTTCACAAACAAACTGTCCATCATCGGACCGTGAGCTGTAGAGAGGCTCCTAGAAAGAGAAAATCTAAGGACAGTACCAATGAACTCGAACCCGGGATTTCCGCTGGGCTACCATGAGCTAATCCCTTCCCTCTCTAGCTTTTATTGATGGAAAATATCAAATAATATATTGAATAACAAGTTGATCCGTAATATCTGACTATTGATTGGATGGTATTCGTTAATGTCGCATTTCCTTTTTTTTTTTTTTTTTTTTTTTTTTAACCAATTTTCTTCAAATTTGGAATTATATCAATACTTGACGCTACTATAATCCCAGAACCCCCGCCAAAAAAAGCAAATTTCCCGGAAAAAATTGTTTCAAATAAAAGTGATAGGCATTTATGTGTGTAGCTAGTATACACAAAGAAAATCGCAAAAAACTGTAAAAACGATTCAATAAAGCTGCACTTTAGATTGATGGATTTTATCGGAATCCTTCGTGTCCAGATGCGATGGTAGGATCTACAAAGAATTCGATGTTTCGAGATTATGCGTTTTTTGAGATATTTTGTTAAAAAAAAAAAAAAAAAAATAGATACTCCTTTTTCTTTTTTCAACTCACCAAGGGCAGAAACCTGGAGCTTGCGCTTACATCTGCCCATAAATTACGGTGTAATAATAGAAAAATACCTATTTCATTAGCGCGTGGAGCATAGCCTCGGAAGAAAGTAAGATCAGACACTTGACTATTCACAATATATACATGATAAATCTATGTAGAAGTAAAAACTAGTTCCCCGTACTCAATATGCACAAACATAAGACCATTCGCTAATAACCTATTTTTTATACTCAAAACATGTATTTCCGATAAAAAAAAAAACAAATTCGAAAATTTGACACGATCGTAACACTTCTTTCTACAAGGAGTAAGAGAAAGTAAAAAACCTAAATCCAAACAATACTAAGAAAAGAATCATTCAATTATGTTAGAGGACATCGCCGTTATTATTGTAATGACATAGCAATGTCAAAGCCTTCACAAAATATAACAAAAGGAAAGAATAATTTATAACTAGTGGCCCCACAGCCGGCTGCTGCCTTTTCAATACAAAGGTATCAAAGACAAGCACCGATAAAGCCCTGTCTATTGAACAGAAGCCACCTGGTCTTTGAAAGTCGCCGATGGGCGACCAAATCTGGCCACTGACCTGAATCACTGGTCGCCGACCTAACCAAGGTCGCACAAGGTCGCACGCTACTAGAGATGTCTTAGTGTGAGAACTTACTTACACACTTGACAGTGTGTGAGTAAGACTAATATAAACTTCGCTCCACTGGAAGAGGGGATCATTATATCAATCATCATTATATCATCAATCATTATACCAGTAGCCACGTTATTATATCAGTATCATTTTACAGCAGCAGTTATACTTGAGTTCCGAGCGCGTCCCTATACAAGGTTTCACTTATAATTATTTTCATTAGTTTATTTATTATAATCATTTTAAATTATTTGTTATTTAACTATTAAAATTATTTATTTACTTTTATCAAATCATATTAATTGTAGTTACCATTAGGCTCATTCAAATTATTGTTAAAATATATTCTATTTTTATAAATTCAGTGTTAGTAATTCAAGCAATAACTCTCTAAACTAACTTCCGCCTAATAAATCCCTCTTCAAGACATCTAACTATATATCTCAGGAATCACGACAATTGATTCCACTACATTACCCATATTAATATTTGATTATTTCCATTATTCTTCATCACTTTTAGCACGCAGATTAAATTCAGCTATTGCCCTCCCGAGCTAGCGACCTCTTACTACCTATGCCCACATTACTTGTATCATCGTTCGTTATTGACAATTTTAATATTGTCATGTGATATACTGTATCATTATTACTAATAAATGGTGTTGAAACAATAAATGATATTAATTCTAATCTAATTTCTACTATTAAGGAAACAGCTTAAAGTTTGAATATGGTGCAGGCTAGGAATCCTTTGGTGTGCAGACTAGTGCAGACTAGGTGCAGGCTAGGAATCCTGGTAAAAATTTCTGGTATGATTATGATTGTATTGAATCAAAGAAGAAAGTTAAACGGTTGTTACAAAAACGGGTGGCAAAAACATCATTTTAGGGACGAGGTAATGATGTTTTATCTAAAAGAAAAGAACGATTATAAGTCTATGGTTAAATTTAAAAAAAATCTTGTCATTTCAAATTAGTGATTGTAAAGATGTTATTCAATTTTGGATAGTTTTTAATAATCTTAAAGAAAAAAATTAAAATTCTAAGTATTTGGAAACAATATTTGATGCAACTAAGAGCCCGAAATTATAGTACAAGAAATCTTTTTAGATATGGCTCATATATTTTAGATAAATATATTTCTTTAGATGATATCTTAATATATTCCACTAAAAGATGTAAAAACTCAACAAAGCGGCTGGGCCTAATCAATTATCTTATTTAAACGCCTACCTAATATAGCATTTTTTAAACGTCTACCTAATAACTGGTTCCTCTATTTAGAAGTTTTCTTCAATAAAATTTTGGAATCTGAATAATTACCTTTTGATTGGCAACACACAGTGTTATTTATGCTATAAAAAAGAAGGGATGGGACTATTACCGAAAAATTATAGATCAATTAGACTGGTAAATTGTATAACAAAAATTTGTATACAAATAATTCAATTTAGGTTAGGAGAATGGGATTTGGCTGAAAAAAGAATTCATTTTGGTCTGAGATAAAAAGAACCATATTGTTTTTTTATAGACTTTCAAAAGGCTTTTGATTTGATACCACTTCATTTACTTTGAGAAAAATTACAGACTTTGGGTTCAACAGGGAAAATGTTTCGATTAATACTATACTGTATAAAACTTTGAAAATAAGTATAAAGAACAATAATTCTAAAACTTGTGAGGTGTCTCTTTGCAGGGGTGTCATACAGGGAGTAATACTTAGTCCAATGCTATTCACTTTTTATATTCCTGATATTGTTGTGTAATTAGTGATATGTTCATATCTATTTTATTTATGAATTTTTCAAAAGATGGCAAATATTATTCAGTTATCAGTAGCTGTCTTCTTGCTGCCCAGGTGTTTTCTGTCGTTACTATTACTGTCGGATCATCTTAGTTCTAGGTTTTGCTAGTAGTGAACAGTCGTAGATTAAGTGATTCCAAGTTTTTGTAGTTCTGTTCTTACATTTGCAGCATGGATTGCCAGTTATGTGAAATCTATGTAGATAGTCGTTAGTGCTTCCATGTCCTGTCAGGATTTGCGTAATTTATAATCTATTTATCTGTCTTGAATAGTTAGGATGTATTCGTGCGTTTCTTGTCCTTTTGAAATTTTTCTCCAATCTTCTTCCCAGCCTTAGGGCTTTATGGTAACTCACTAGCAAATTGTCTTCAGATGCTGCTTGTTTTGCCAGTCTAGTCTATCTGCAGTTTCATTTCCAACTGTTTTCATACACACACACACACACATATATATATATGTGTGTGTGTGTGTGTACGCGCGCGTATGTGAATAAAAATCGTATACAGTCAAACTTAATATTCCGTTTAGCTGTCACCATAGGATTATACAGTCGATCATCTCTCAAAATCCCTCAACGGGAAGTATCACTTTACTGAATGTTTTTTTTTCACTTTCTTGCAATTTTCTCAAAAATGGCTCCGACGATTTTCTTCAAACTTGTATAGCAACTACAGATACAAAGATCTACAACTTTTATATAAAACATTTCTCTGGGAAAATTCATTTAAGGGCACTTTTGGAGGATGGGTAGGGTTAGCGTGTTCTCTAAAGTTCTATTTCAG
Organism: Triatoma infestans; assembly: GCA_011037195.1. Taxonomy (NCBI): domain Eukaryota; kingdom Metazoa; phylum Arthropoda; class Insecta; order Hemiptera; family Reduviidae; genus Triatoma; species Triatoma infestans. The sequence continues at coordinate 56,208 of JAAEAF010002886.1, read as the reverse complement.
TTTAATATTCTATTCCATCATCTAAATAATATCAATTAGAATTTAATATGTTGTGCGATTCCGAGTTTGAAAAGAATCAGATGATCGGAAGTGCGTTTTTGCTGAAATGTATATTCAGTTTTCTGGTATTTTATCGAAAACGGTTCCAATGATTTATTTTAAACTAGGAAGGAATGTGAACCACACATATAAAGAACTACAACTTTTATTTGAAACATTGAACTGACTATTTGAAGGAGGATGTGCATAGAATAACTCCACACTGGATAAAGATTAATATTATATCGTGTTTGCAAACATCGGTATTTAAATTCAATAGAACTTCTTTCGTTTGAAAAAAGGTCATTTTTTTTTTTATACTCCCATTACTTCCATTATTTTCATTCTAACAAAATATAAAATGAATTCTCAGGTTCTGTTTCCTAAGAATGGTGGATATTCAAAAGAAATTTGCATTACAATCGTTCTTTAAAAAGCAATTATAATTGTAAAGACGCAGAATGTTGTGTTGATGTAAGAACACACAAAACTCGCATTGTACTCGCAAAATTATATATATGACGATACTGTGACGATTGTAAGAGAGAATTAAGTGGCTGAGCGAAGAATGGTGTGGATAACATGTGCAGCTAATTAAAACTCTTGGCTGTTCTGACATTCGTTTTACTAGATTGGCTAAGTCTTAAAAAAATCTTTTTTTCATGAAAAGGCTTCTTGATAGAGAGTTGAGTGGAGAAAGTTGATTACTACTTGGAGCTTGTAGATTCGTGAATGGTAAGATTGTAAACGTTTCAATGCTTATCCCAAAATGGCAGTTTTCTGCTTGAGGATGATTTTTAAACTTCTTGACAGTTGATTTCTCTTTGACATTTGCTTTTCAGTGTTGATTTTAGACTCTTGTGAGTTGATTTCTAAATTTTTAAATGATTTTATAACGATTTTTTGTAGCTCGCGATGGGAACTTTGCCCTTGATACTTAGATAGTAGTCCATTCGTCCAAACAGTTCAGTTGGGCGTGACAGAAAGGGTAATGCGCGTTGAGATGCACTGTAAGAGTATAGCGGCGCTGAAGCAGTTGGTGCCAGCAACATGAAGTTGCTAATGTTTATTGTGACTATTCAACAGAGTAGTATTTATTACGTAGTTGTAAATTTTAAACATAAAATAGTTAGAAAATAATCTCATGTTTTGTTCTACTTAAAGCTTACTAGAAATCCGGTCTTATTATTATTATTCACAGAAGGGGAGGGCAAACCCTACGCTATCCAAAGCCTCCAAGGGCCCATAAGCTACCCCTAAAGAATAACTACCACTGGGACTAGAACGAAAATCCAGGCCCAGGTTTTAACCATCTAAGTTTCACCACAGACCGAACAAATCGGACCAAAACCTTAAAAGGACACAGCTTAAGATCCTCTACCGATATCCTATTCCGGCCGAAGGTCCTAAACCTAATCTCCTCACAACCCAAACAATTCGTCATCAGATGCATGGGTGTTTCCTCCTCAGTCTCACAAACTCTACAAAAGGGTCAGGCACGAGTCCCATTATATAAGATGTCTCCTTAAACCACAATGCCCAGTGAGGAATCCAACCAGATGCCTGAGGGAGGTCCGTGAAAGACATCGGACCTCGCTACTCAAAGCTCCGTCCGGGCCCCCCAATGAGCATTTTAGACTGCCGACAACCCACTGCACTCATCGATAAGGATGAGTGCTGTGAGGTCATCCACGTCTGAAAGCCCGACAAACATGTGTCAGAAGACACACCAACAGCAGGCTCTGGACCAATGAAAGGGAGAGAGGCACCTAATTTGGCAAACCTATCCACCTCCTCATTCCCAAAAATTCCCATATGACCTGGAACCCAGACCAGAAGCACATCCTTTAATGAAGAAAGATCTTCCAGTCTTTTAGAACATTCCAACACCAATCTGGAAGTGAAGACACATGAATTAAGCGCCTTCAACGCAGCCTGGCTGTCCGAGCAGATACAAACACCTTTTAAATTAGTGTTACGCACCCTCTCATCCAAAATACAGCAAAGAATTGCATAAACCTCAGCCTGGAAAACGGTGGCCCACTCACCAAGAGGCGCTACCAAATGATCTCCCGTCTCAAAATAGACGGCAGCCCCAGACCTACCATCCATCCTAGAACCGTCCGTGTAGCATCGGAGATAATTCTCAGAATCACACCAGACGGACCCAGGGTTAACCAATCTTCCCTAGAAGGCAACCTAACCCTGTAGGAATGACCAAAGACAAAAGTCTTCAAATTCCTATCAGAAGGGAAACCTGTAATGGGATTCCTTAAAAGCATCTCACGATAAATAGTAGAATGACCATATCGCTTACCCTGCCAAAAACCTGCCTGTTTAATTCTATAACAGGCTTTCATTGCATGGTTTTTCACCTCCACAAAGAGAGGTGGAGAAATCCGGTCTTAAAATCTACGTATGTTGATTGCATGTCAGAAAGTGACTAGTCAAAACCTTATTGTCATGTTTTCTTTGGTAGCACATTCTAAGATTTTCCATTTTTCGAATTGTGATGGACACCCACGAACTTCAAATCTCTCCACTGAGCTCTATCAAGAGCCTTTGCTCTCCATCTCATTCGTACATCTCAGTTTTGGCCTTCCTTTTTTCTTGATGCTTTCGGGCCTTCCGTATAAAAGACGTTTAGCGGATTCGGTCCTCTTCGATCCCTTCCACCTATCCCAAACAACTTAAGTCTTCCTTTCTTGATACAATATCTGCTTCTCCATACAAAGTTTTTGCAGCCCTTGTTGGTGCGGATTCTCCATCTTCCTCTCTCGTTTAATGGACCACCGTATATATAATAATACTTTCTTTACTTCTTTAATACTTTCCTTTTCCGTACTCTCAAGGTTACCCACAACAAAAAGTGCCATTCTCCATATTCTCTCTTATACTTTTATAATAATACTAACAGTAATAAAACAATGTCTCTAATTGCAGCAGAATCACCTGTCAGGATACTGTGGCGAAGTTATTTCACAATCTCTATCACAATCTATCTGCAACATAACTGAAAAGATTTCTAGTTTTTCGCAATATTCTTCGAAAACGATTCCAACGATTTTCTAAAACATATGCGATACATATTAATTAAGCTGCTTATTTTTTTTTTGCCAGTCAATTTTTTTTTATTATATATTTTTCCGGAAAAACTGAGTTTCTAGGGAAAATTTTTAAAACGAATTTAAACTACCATTTCTAGTAAAATACTATTGCATCAGTTTTAAATTATTAAGTTCCAAACTTGAAGACAATTTGTCACATAGTAGGGGAAAATTCGTGTTCTTTGATTTCTATACAAATATATGTATTTTAAATAGTATATTTGTTTCGGTCAAAACTGAAGAAATAACAATAATTATTTCCAGAATTATTAAATTGACACAAATGGACACAAATAAAGAGGATTTCAATTAGCCCTTAGGTATTGTGGAATAATACATTGAACATTGGTGTATATATATGAAATACAATGGAAATGTAGGTAGGTACTTTGCTATATTAAGCTTTAGTGTAAATCTATTCATTTCAATTCAATTATATACGTTAGAGACAAGCTTTATTTGTTAAGGGGAACAAATTCGTAGATACTATCAACCAAGAATAGATGGATGTTAGGCTAGTTTCCAACTAATGCAATTTTGATGTAGACAGGCATGTAGAGGGTTGAAACTCTGTAAATATTTTATGGATTTCTATATCATTATGTGGGAATCATCAACTTTTATATTTTATTTATTTTTATTTATTTATTACTTGCTTATAATATATGCAATTGGCAACAAGAGGTTTGACCTAAAAAAATATTTACAATATTACTATATTCATTTTTAATTTTTCAATAAATTTACTATAATTTTAAATAGAAATGACGTAGTAAACGATTTTTCCTAATGATTCCATTAATCCTACCAACTTATTTTTCGAATTACACACTAAATTCAAGTTGGGGTCATTCTATATTACCCACTGCTGCAGTATATATATATATATATATAAGATGCAAAATGAAATCGCATACTCCGTAGATGTCTTTTAGACAACAGGCTCAATAGCACATTTCATGAATTTTCAATTAGCGAAAAAATTGTCATTAAATATAAGTGAAATGAGCATTTCAATCTCGGGCAGTAATGGTTCACTAAATAACTTTAGAAGGAAAAACAAATGCAACCATCTATTTCAGGGATAAGCAATACCATTACAAAACAAACATTTCTGGTTGTCAAACACATTACACAAAATAAGCCACAAATAAGCATAATTATTCTAAAATAGACATCCCAAAAAACTTATTCCTGGGGGACGAAAATTTCCAGAAAGTCAGAACCTCTAGATATTTTGTTGGGTATTAATGTAATTTTTCGACATTTTATGCAAGGGTAAACATAGCATTCATAAAACCGGCCTCATACTTCAAAATACGAAACTAGGATTGATTTTTTTCTGGAGAATTTTCTCATTTCATACAACCAAAATTAAAATGTCACTTTGCCATTTCAAATGAGATTTTGCATGATCAAGTACAACGGTTTTGGCAGTTAGAATAATGTTTTAAGCCTAAAGGACTCAGTAAGCAAGACATGGAATGCGAAGATAATTTTAAAACCAACTTTTCAAGAGATGGCACAGGTTGCTTTCAAGTTCGTCTTCCTTTTCGTGAGAATCACAGACTCCTAGGAAATTCAGAGAATACAGTTTTGAGGCGTTTCTATAATTTGGAAAAACGTTTATTAAATGATCCTCAGTTAAAACAGTTGCACGTAAGTTTTAGCGGAGACTACGAACGTTTAGGCCACATGAGCTCTATTTCTCCTGAAAATATTGATAAAATAAAATATATACTTCCACATCACGGGGTATACAAAGAAAATAGTACAAGTACTCGCCGAGAGTGGTATTTGACGAATCTTGCAAAACCACGAATTATCACTTAATGATGTTCTTAAAGTAGGTCCTACTATACAAAGAGTGTTATTCTCAATCCTATTGAGTTTCAGAAAACACAATTACGTCTTAAGTGTCGAGGTAACTGTTGCCTTGCCAGATAGATACTATCAGTGTATTGTTTGGAGACCTAATCCGTTTGGTGAGGTAAAATATTTCACTTTAAATACCGTGACTTATGGCACCTGCTCTGCTTCATTTTTGGCCACTCGTTCTTTATTTCAGCTCGCCTTAGATAATCAAACCATATCTAGACGCCTGTTCTATAATCAAACGTGATTTTTATGTCGACGATTTGCTCACCAGCGCCAATGCAATAGAAAAGGCGATCGAGTTGAGGGATCAGATAACAACTATATTAAATTCTGGCGGCTTTTCGTTTAAAAAATGGAAATCTAATTCATCTGATATTCTTGATAATTCAAATTCTGATCTTTTAATGCAATGTGACAAATTGGATAATTCAACAAACACACTAGGCCTTTCTTAAAATGCAAACTCAGATGAATTAAAATACGCGTTAAACTTAGGTAATGACAATAACATCACAAAACGTTCTATTTTATCTGCGATTTCGAAAATATTCGATCACTTAGGACTGCTAGCGCCCGTTACTGCTGAAATGTAATTGGTGTGTTGTTGTTGTTGTACTGTAGGTGACGTGAGCGGTTTAGTAAAAGGGCTTGTAAGTAAATATATTTAAGAGAGAAGTATTAGTAATCATCAAGAGAGCACCACTGTTTTTAAAATAAATATATTATTCTCTAAGAAAATTTAAGTACATTACACTATCACAATTTTATCTTAATAAATCAGATGTATATCTAGAATAAATGCAAATCTCTATCACAAGCACAGAGTTTGAGAGAGCGATTCCTGAAGCAAGTGTTCTGGCTTTGAAAGCAGAATGCAGACTGCCCGAAGGAATGCCTTCTCTAACAAAACAATTGGCCAAGTAGCACTGTATTAATTTAACGGATTTTTGTGCCTTTGTTTCCCTAATAGCAGTGCCCTTATATTTCAGTACCTGACTCTAAATACACTCTTTTTGAAGGTAAATTCACTATTTATTTTCCAAAACTGCTTCACTTAAATAGTGTCAAAATTCACTCAACTATTTTTCAAAACTATTATTTTTCCAATTTCTTTCTTCCACAACACTGCCAAGGCTAAATTAATTCTACAGGGATTATGGAGGCGTCACTTGGGTGTCACATTTAACACCCACATTTAACTACCCACGACAATCTTAAAATCTCAGGATCAAATGTTTACAGAGCAGACAGACCTACGGATCATGCATTAGGCGGCGTTGCTGTTATCATCAAGCACAAGGAACTACATTCCATTTAGACTGCAAACTCTCGAGAGAGTCGGCTTGTGTCTCTATCCTGAACAATACCGCTTCACATCCTCTGCGCCAATCTCAAACCAAACCTTCATCTCAAGAAAGAAGACTTTCAGGATATATATAACAGAACGCCTTATGTGGAGCGTATTATGTCAAAACCAAGAAAGGTTGATCAAATTTAAATATTGCCAGACCTGGAATACTTCTCTAAGTTTTTCAGAAAATTGTATAAATAACTTACATACAATAGACGGATTAATTGCCGTGGCAGTTAGTACGTATTCCTTTACAGGTAAACCAAAATATTACTGTAGTAGTGTCTATTTATAATTCCCCTTTCAATAATGTTAATTATTGTTGTGGTGGTTGGTTCTGCAGAACTGGAAAGCATCAGAGACATTTTCCGTGGTAGCCTGCTTCATTTGTGGTCATCGATCGGTTTCGGGCGTTTGCCCATCTTCAGGATGCGTTTTTCAGACAGTGTGACAAACGCATCCTGATGATGGACGAACGCCCGAAACCGATCGATGATCACAAAATGAAGCAGGCTACCACGGAAAATGTCTCTAATACTAATTATAATTACTGGGATAATTTTATTAAAGTTTTACCTCACCTATTAATCAATAGTGTCGATTTCAACATACACCTAAAGAATTAGGGTCTACTTTTACTGATAATAAGGGTAGAAGTCTTTTGGAGGCCGCAGAAAGTAATAATTTAATTTACTTAAACGAAACTGTTAAGCTATTCTTGTAAACAATATTCGCCAAAAAAATAAGTCAGCATTAGATATAAATTTTTGTTATGTCTGGATTAGTTCTAATCTTAAATGGGAAGTTCTAATGACCCAATGGGGTAAAATCATTTAACACGACTGATTACTTCAGAGAAATAGAGTATACTTCATTTTCCACGGCAACCATTTAGTAAATGGAAAACTACAAAACAGACTGGTCTGTTTATAACACAACGTTTTCAGATTTAATGAATAATTCTTGCTCGTATCTCATAGATTACTTGCAATTAATAAATATCATAAATAAAGCTGTCGAATTTTCAATTCCTCAATTCAAATTCTGTTGTTTGAACTAAGTCATGGTGGACAACCGAATGTGCTGAAGCTATAAAGCGGCTTAAGAAAGCATTTAATAAATACCAAGCTTACCCATGCATATATAATTACATTGAAAGTAAAAAATTTACGATGCTCATATATTATTATACATAATAATACCGTCAGGATTCTGATTTAGTATAATATCACAAAAATTAAAATTAAAACTATTATTTTGAAACCATTTATTATCATGGTTGAACTTTACTTATGGTCGTCTCTCATGACGGTAAGCACGCGAAAATAGAACACTGATAACTTATTTTGGAGTTTGACCGGCTAAGGGCTTTTCTTTTTTTTTTGGTCAGCGTGTGGTACGGAGGGTGGAACTCCCCTAAAAAGAGATTATTGAATGCCTTACTCTAGTAAGTATAACCTTACTCTAGTACGTATAACCTTCCCTTACCTTACTTTACTTACCTATAACCTTACATAATTTTTACAGAACTCCCTTTTGATGCTTTGTTTTATTTATTTATTACTTTCTCTTACTCCTAGTATGAGCAAATATTGTAATCATGTCAAATTTTCGATATCGAGTTTTCACCGGAAATATCCGTTTTGGGTCCCCTGAGTCCAAAAAAGTGGTTTTTTAGCAAATGGTCTGTGTGTGTGTGTATGTGTATGTGAACAGCATAGCTCAAAAACGAAAACCGTAGAAAGTTGAAACTGTCAAAGTTTTGAGTTTCTGTCAAAATTCCTCAACCGGAAGTACTACTTTTTTTTGTTTTTTTTTTTTTTTTTTTTTTTTTTTTTTTTTTTTTTTTTTTTGCTTTTTTCTTAAAAATGGCTATGACGATTTTCTTCAAACTTACAATATCAACTACACATACAAAGAGCTGCAACTTTTATATAAAACTTTTCTCTGGCAAACATTCATTTAAGGGCACTTTTGGGGGAGGGGAAGGGGTTAGGTTTTTCATCTTAACTGCTATTTCAGTTTATTAGACAATTCTATCATCTAAATAATATTAATTAGAATTGGATTTGTTGTTGAAATTCCGAAGTTTGAAAAAATCGGATAACCGGAAGTGCGTTTACTTTACCTCTTTACTAAATGATTCCTATAAGTAAAAAAATGAAAAGTTGGGCAAAATTTTGTGACACATTAAATATTGAGCTCCTAGATATCCGAAAGTAAATGAAAAATATCTTTAATTAGCAAAATAGTTAGGGTTCCTTTGGTCAATTGGAGGGTGGGTACAACATTTTATTAACACAGTAGCTCTCTTAACTAGCCCAGAATGAACTTAAAATCGAAGAAAACATGGAGGTTGATGTTAATGTTAAATATTTAATAGAATCCTTTACTAGAACTAAATAGAGCGCTGAAATCTAGTCCGAACTCTACTCCTGGTTTGGATCTGATGCACTATTTAATGTTATATCATATGCCGTTAGGGGTAAAAAAAATATAACAGAAAGAGGGGGCCATAGGGCAGTTTCCGGACGATTGGAAGCACTACACTGTTATTCATATGTATGTTTCTTTCTATCCAAAAAAAAAATTACGCGAAGGTAAAATTAGTGATTTTTCTTTAACTATTAATCTTATCGCCGGGTTTTCGGGAGCTGTTATATTAAATTATTTCTCTAATGTACTAATAATGCCCCGTGAGTCCATAGATATAAATCATTAAGAAAGATTAAGTCTATTATCTTTCTCTTGGTGAGCACGAGTACTAACCTTGCACGCGATTGCTCAAGTTCTGCGTGGAAATTCTATAGCTAGGCTAGGGAAAAAGGGATATTTCCTCTATCACCTCTGTTGATAATACGAAACCGATATGACAGGAAAACGGGATCATAAAAAACTTAGTACTAGTACCTTTCTCGTGTCTCCAGGAACTTAGAATAATTTTATTTACTATTTCATTATTAATACTTCTTTTAACTCGAGAATATTAGAATTTAATGTTTAATAGTTTTAATTTTAACTTTTCTTTATACATTTGTTTTAATAAAGTAACTTATTTTATAGTATCTATGAAGTTTTTGGTTTATTTATAAAGAAGAGAGAGAGGAAAAGGATATCGTAATTTCCAGTAGCTGGCATGTGAACAAATCCGTTCACTAAAAGGGGTTGACAGTTGGTTGTTAGGGTTTTGCTGCCTGGGTCAAACACGGACATCACAACTTACTCTAACCATCTGATTTATTGTTGTAAAATAGATGTTGAGGTTCGGTCATAAAAAAAACTCTTTTTACATTTTCACCGACGTTTCGGCAAATTTATTGCCTTCTTCAGGGTCTGTACAATGGTTATAATACAAATCAGAAAAAAAGAAAAAAACAACATAAAATATAAACTTAAGATAAAATTTTTTTTTTTAAATAAACATATAAAAAAGCTTAATAAGAAGTATTTTATATAGAAAATTTAAATTTATTATAAACTATTGCTGTAGAACAGATCAATAATAAGCTACATCACAACTATTGAAACTTTGACAATATGTGGCATATATAAGAGTAAAATATGGAAATAACATAGAAAGTGTACTTACAAAAATTTCTACTAGCCCTGTCAATGACTTTGCCAGATGTAATGACATGGCAAAGTCATTGACATCGGCAAAGTACACCAAAGAAATAATAATTTACAACTAGTGGTTCCAGTCAGCTGCTATCTTAACAAAGGGTGGCAGTAATAAAACAGCAACCTAGTTGGCCACCGACAGCAGCGGCCAACCAAATAAACAACAAAGCCTTTTCATCAATACTTACATCAATAAGCAAGCACCGCGATAAGGTTGGCCACTGAACTGACCTGAATAAGGTCAGCAAACTACGAAGGTCGCACAATAGGACAGATGTCTTGGTGTGAGTGTGAACAACAGTAATATAAAAACTCTATGATATACGACGAAACGATTATTATATCATCTACGGCCAAACGAGCACGTCATTATACACAAGCGGCAATTTACTATACACAGTTATATTCAAACTTATCTTTCTCTTAGTTGTTCATCTTAGTTCGTTATTTTAATCATTCTAATTTATCAGTTATTTATCTTCTATTTATTATTAAGTATTTTATAGTTATTAGTTACCATTTATTACTATAAAAATTATTGAAAAAATACAGTTTATTTTTATAAAAACCGTTTAATAATTCGAGCAGTAATTTCCAAAATATCTCAAACTAACTTCCGCCCTCTTCAAGACATCTGCTGCTCCAGGAATCACACACAACAAACGATTCCATTACACTCCCTTATACCATCACCAAGTGTTATGGACGGGTCAAGGTTTATAAAGAGCTAGTAGAAGGGATGGGAAAACCGTGTCATAAGTACGTTGTTTTGGAAATTCCAGGAGATTGTTATAAGTGAAGGATAGGTTGTTGATAGCTGTTCTAAAATTGGTAGATAATTTATCTTTTTTAATATGCATCACTCCCACGATATATTTCTTTTCCTATTATTATTGTTGATAGAAAGAATTTTAGTGTTTTCTATGTCAAATTCATGCTTGTGTTCTATAAAATGTTTCGTTAGTGCTATAGTTAAGTCAGTCGGTTTTTTTAGTTTTGCAGTCGTATCGTTTTTGTGAGCTATGGAAAGGTTATATCCCTTGAAGATTTTAGCTATTTTTTCTGATAGAACCTCTATGTATGGGATAGAAATATAGGATATTGGAAGTTGCTGTGATAGCGTAGAGGGAATTAGGTTGGTTATATTATCCGTGGATCGTTGATCTAATATTTTTTGTACTAAATGGAGAGGATACTCATTTTTTTTCTAAATATCTTCAATAATTTTAACTTGTTGTCCTCATGGAAACGGGGATGGCTGAGATGAAGTACACGTTTGGAAAAAGAGTTAACAAAGTTGATTTTCTGATTATATGGATGATTGGAAACGAAATGGAGGGATCTATCAGAACGTATGGATTTCATGAACCGTCGCTCACAAGAACTCCAATCCTCTAAAAAAACTCTTTTCTAAACTCAAAGACCCCACACCCACAACTTTATTATCAAATGTAATTTATAAAATAAATTGTTTACAATGCCTAGCTACATACATAGGACAAACATCTCAATATTTAAAAAATAGACTATACCAACATAAATACGACTGCAAAACGAAATAACCGACTGACATGACTATAGCACTAACGAACCATTGCATACAATACAAACATGAACTTGACATAGAAAACACTAAAATTCTCTCCATCAACAATAATGATAGAAAAAGAAATATATTGGAAATGATACATATTAAAAAAGATAAATTATCTATCTATTTTAGAACAGACACCAACAACCTATCCCTCCGTTATAACAATCTCCTGGAATTTCCAAAACAAAATACAGATTAAGACACGGTTTTTCCATCCCCTCTTGAGAAATTTTTCAGCTGTTTTCGAGAAAATTGCAAAAAACTGAAAAAAAAAAAAATTAAAGTCGCCCTTGATGGATTTTGTTCGAACCTTCGTGTCAGATGCGATGATATTAAATAAACAGAATCAAGTTTGAACTTTCTGCATTTTTCGTTTTTGAGGTATTTTGGTCATACACACATACTTGCACAGACAATTCGCCAAAATCATTGTTTTTATACAGAGGATTTCAAAACGGATATTTCAGGTGAAAACTCAATTTCGTATATTTGACATAATCACAGTACTTCCTCTTTGTAGGAGTAAGAGAAAGTAAATAAAGAAAATACGTGAGTTAAATTATTAATGGTTACAGGTGTCTAATAGGTTTTGCTACTCCTATGCCTAAATATGTCACTGTAAAGTGCACACCTGGACGATTGCTGAAATAACGGAGAGGTAAGAATGTCTAATAAAATGTAGTAGATGGAATGCATGTATTTATAAACAAGAGGTGAATAAAAGAAAATATCATCAGAGACATTTTCCGTGGTAGGCTCCTTCATTTTGTGGTCATCGACCGGTTTCAGGCGTTCGCCCATCTCAGGATGCGTTTTCAGGACTGTGTACAAGACAGATTGCACAGAGCAATTTAGTTTACACACAAATTTGCTCTGTGCAAGTCTGTGTTGTCACACTGTCTGGAAAAACGCATCCTGAAGATTTTTTTTTTTATGAAGCCGTAAATTAAATTAAATGGCTTAGAAATACAACAACTTACCAAAACGAATTCCAAACATCATAACAGCACGACTGACCCAATATTTTTTTAGTGTTCTCTGAGCGAGCAGATTAGCCTATTTACCCATTTGGTAAAGAGTTGGTATCTGAATTTTATCCTAAACAAAAGCGGTTTAGTCTTATAAGTTAATGTGATTGTTTTAGAATTATCTGCATACAGTTTCTAAAAATGTTCATATTGAAATTGGCCAGTATTTAATTGTAAATTAGTTGGCATGTCGATATTGTTCTTAATTAATGTCCTCCAGAGTTTTTCACACTTCTAAAAACTTTTTTAATAAAAGTAACAAAAAGAAAACGTAACTTAATTACACATAATCAGCTGATGATTATATTACATATGCGCAAATTATTAAAGAAAAATACTTTTATTTGCCCGGCATCTTATTTCTGCGTCACAAACTTAAATTCAAAAATCATAATAAAATAGTACATTGTTAATAAATATTATTTATAAGATGAGTTACGAATATCTTGTGGTAGGATATCTTGTGCTAGACTCGGTTTCAGTCATCTGTCCGAGATTCTGTCTGTTCCAGCTTCGGCAGATAATAGGTTTTCTAAAAATCTGTTTGCTGTCTTGCCTATGAAGTCTTTAATTGTTGGCATGTTAAGCTCCCTGTGGATTTGCTCGTTACGTATAAACCACGTTGCTCCCAAGGCGATGCGTAGGACTTTATTTTGGAAGGCTTGTAATCTTACATTGCAGTCTTCGAAGCCTCCATTCATATGGAACAGGCGTAAATCAGTAAAGGTCTGAGTATGGAGCATTGCGGTTTAAGTGGCGTCCGTTTGTGAATCAATGGACAGAGTTGTCGAAGGGTTTGATAGGCTTGTTTTAATTTTAATGTTATGTGCGGAGTCCAAGTGAGTCTTGTGTCGAGCTGTAGATCAAAATATTTAAATGTTTCGTCTGCTTTCTTCCACTGTATGTTACTGTGGTTAACTTTCAATGTTTTTGCTGGTTGTATTCGTCTAAGAGTGGACATTTTTGCCTCTGTCTTTTGTACATTGATGTCTAGCTTCCATTTGTGGAACCAGTCCGTTATCTGATCTAGTGAGTTTGTAAGTTATATAATAATAATAATAATAATAATAATATTTATTTAAGACTTGTACAGTACAATTATGAAAAAACATAATATATAGGCAATGGCAGTTTGTAAGTTGTATATGGAGTCAATAAGGTTGCTATGTCTTGAAAGGATGAGAGTGTCGTCTGCGTAAGTAGCCAGAACGGAAGTATTGAATGTAGGTATGTCGTGTGTGTAAATTGTAAATAGGATGAGGCTAAGAACCGATCCCTGAAAGACCCCGGCGTTAATGTTTCGGCGAGTACTAAGGGTAAAATTTACTCTTACCTCAAAAGTATGTCCGCTTAGAAAGTATATTGGAAGTGTATTGCTTGTAAGTAAAGTGGTGCTTGGATGTAGACTAGTTTGCAGAGAAGACCGGCGTGCCATACAGTGTCAAATGCGGAAGCAACGCCCAATGAGGCGACTTCGAGTACTGTTTCTGTTCAAATCCGTTCACTATTTGCACTATTATTCGTTGTAATTGCTGAGTCGTTGAGTATGATTTTCGGAAGCCAAATTGGTGAGAAGGTATTGTTTTATGTTCTGTTAGGTGAGTTCTGCAGTCGCGTCAGTATTAGCTTTTCAAAGAGTTTTGAAAGTGTGTTAAGAAGGCTTATTGGTCGATAACTGGAGGGAGCGTGTTTTGGTTTGCCAGCTTTGTGGAAAACTATTACCACTGCGTTTTTCCAGCACCTGGGGAAGTAACCAATATGTAGGCAGCAGTTGTATAAGTTTGTTAAGTACACTATTCCTTTGAAAGTCGGGTTTTTAATAACTAAGTTTGGAATTAAGTCCTCTCCTGGTTTTCGTTTGTTATGGAGAGAGCGAATATAGTCTGCTTGACTTCTTTTGGAGTGATAGGATGTATTACGTGTTTTGCAGTATGTTGTGCTCGAGATAAGAAGTTATTGACTTGGTGTCACGTTTCTCGTCTGGAATGTATTCTGTAAGTGGTCTGCAAGCACTTCACATTTTTCGAGCTCAGATGTAGCCTGTTGAAGCCATTCTTTAGGGCAGGGAGCGGTATATACTGTTTTGTGATTCGTTTCGTTGCTTTCCAAGGTCAGTGCTGTTAGACGTAAGTGTTTATAGGTATTCTTGGTATCTTTCAATTTTTAGTTGGTCAAGCCCCCATTTAGCTTGTCTCGTCAGTCGGTTATAATTGTTTTGTGCTCTGGATTCCTGGTGCGTTGCCAAATTCGTCTGTGTCTATTTTTGTCATGGATCAGTTTCAGTAGGTCACTGGGGATGTAGCTACGTGAATGTACTCTCTGGTCGTTATATGGGTGGTATGTTGCGTCGTTTACGCACTGGTAGATTGTGTCTACAAGCTGACTGATTGCTGAGTTAATACGTTCGTCAAATTCGGGTCAATTTTGATCTTGTCGTCCAGTCCGTTTCTAAAAGTATCCCAGTCAAGTTTACCTACGATCAACCTTGGGGAGAGGCGGCTCACTGTTGAAGTTTTCTTGTAGCGTAGCTAGTACGGGGAGATGGTCTGAGGCAAGGTCCACTAAAACAGTCTGGTGCAATCGATTGTTTAAGTTTCGTTTAAGGCTAATGTCTAGAATGTCTGGAGAGAGGAAAGAAGGTCGGTTGGTCAGGTGCCTTTACTAAGATCGCGAGGACACTTGTAAAGTCCAATAGTCTGCGTCCGTTGACATTATCTTCCGCAGTATCTCCAGATCTTGTGTTTGCTGTTGAGGTCCCCGTGCAGCATTGTAGGATTGGTTGAGAATATGTCCTGAAGGTCTTCTTCCTTGAGATGAAGGTTTGGTTTGAGATAGGCGCAGAGGATGTGAATCGGTGTTTGTACAGGATAGAGACACAAGCCGACACACTCGGGAGTTTGCAGTCTAAATGGAGGTAGTTCCTTGTGTTTGAGAGTGCGCTTGATGATAACAGAACGCCGCCTAATGGATGATCCGTAGGTCTCTCTGCTCTCTAAACATTAGATCCTGAGATTTTAAGTTTGTCGTGGGTAGTTAAATGTGTTTCAGTCACGCAGGCAATATCAATCTGGTATCTTCTCAGGAATTCCTTGAAGACAGAAGTTTTGGTCTTTAGGCAGTAGCGTTCCAGTTTAGTATTGTTATGTTGCTGATGGGTGAATAATTATGGTTTGCCATTATTGTTTTGCAGCAGATTCGTAAGTAAGTTTGTGAGGAATGGGGTAATTTGCGGTAGGAAGGGCTGAATTATTTGAAGGATAAGATTGTTGAGTGTCTGGGTGAGTGAGTTACCTTTAACTGGTTCTGGACGTAGTTTTGTTTTCCAAATTAACGCTCCGTTAGCTTCATTAAGAACGGTTTCAGAGTTTGGTAGAGGCAGCCATGACTCCGGAGTGTTATCAAATGGAGTTTTGTCTTTAGTTGACTGTTGTTCCACGAATTCATGCCTGGGAGATCGTAATTTATTTTTTAGGTATAGGTGATGCAGGCATTGTCTATAACTGGCTGGATAGTCTTCTCCACAGTTCACCCACTTGGTTTTGTGTGGGCATTTTGAGAAATGGTGGGTACATGCACATTTGACACAACGGATTCTTATATGGACTTACGGACTTGAACTTTATGGGAACTTTAACGATCTAATATCAAATCCGATTAGAAACACTTCAATCTAAAATCCTCCGCCGCATTGTAAACGCTACATTCCATGTCAGTAACCTAACTATACATAAAGATCTCAAAATTCCTTTTATATCCGAACTTATTAAAAACCCTACAGATTTCACAAAACCTATCAAACACCCTAATCCATTAGCAGCTATCTTGTCCTCAACCACACTTCCTTCCAATCCCCGAAGGCATCTCCTTGAGGTTGGCTCCGCGATCTCCTTGTTGACTAATGGAGATCATCACTGGATGATCACCATTCAAGCGTTCACACCATTTATCAACCCTTACCATATTTACTTATTGTACCATTATATAGTTGTTAATGACAAATAAAAAGTTTAATAAAAAAGGGTATGATTTGCAAACAAGACACCTACTTTCTAGTTTTTGTAGAGGAGTCCGTCGTCCCATACAGTGTCAAATACCGAATCTACTTCCAGTGAATCAACGATCCAGTGTTGTTTCGGTTTATATCCGGCCACAATTTCTTCAGTTCCTCATTGTAATTGCTGAATCATGGAATATGTTTTCCGAAATCCAAATTGGTGGAATGATATAATAACTTCATGTCCAGTTAGATAATGTGTCTATAGTCGAGTCAGTATTAGTTTTTTTCGAATAGCTTTTGTGAGGGTACGATGTAGGGCTTATTGGACGGTCGGTAGCTGGGAGGCTCGTATTTTGGTTTTCCAACTTTGTGGAAAACTATTACCACTGCAGCCATTAGGGAGGTACCCAGTACGTAGAGAATAGTTTTACAGGTTCCTTATATAGCTATTTCTTTGTCAATCAGGTTTTTGATTAGTAAGTTTGGAATTAGCTCGCCTCCAGGAGTTCGGTTGTTTGGTAAATAAAGATTAGTCCTCACTTGGGGGTGATGGATGTATTACTTGTTTCGAGGTGTATTACGGTGTAACGGCTCTTCATATTGAAATTATGATTAACTTACAACTGATTTTAAAAGGAATATTTTGTTACATAACATTTCAAAAAATATTGACAACATTAATACGATTTTCATTATCCAGGATTTAAAATTCTCTAAAACTTCATTTTGTATACAGAAAAAATTATTAGTTGGATCCTTTAATGTCTCTGTTATTGGATTATGTTAATAATACAAAGCGCTTTAATATAAAGCTCTGGTATTTGATTCCTAGTAATTAGTTATACATGTAAGGAATTCCTCAGCCCTACAAAAGAGATTAAATTTTATTTTACTAATTAAATAAATAGAAAAGAAAACCCCTTCTTTTAATGTCTTTAATGTTATTTAATAAAAAGTCGCTTTATTTATCACTTACAAATTTTGTGAACAATTTAGAATAAAACCCATTTTTATGGGACCTAAATTTGCGCACAATTTCTTCTAGTGCAATTACGTCAAAATTTAAATGTTCACGAAAATGCATGATATTTATACATCCTCTCAATATAGAAAAATGCTTTTATTGAAATATGTTGGTGTGAGCAAAACATTGTAAAAACAGGGTATGACGGTCTGCAGTTATGCAAAACGAGAAAGAGGAATTTCTGTTCCTTGCCAAACATGCACAGTATCATGAACAGTTTAAATTTCTGCAGTTTAATATTTCTTACATGAGTGAAACATTAAGCTTGGAATATAAAATATTGTTATTTAAAATACGGGGAGAAATGCTTAATCTAAATTATAAGCCATGGCTTACTGGAACTAATTTTACATGCTCATTGTGTAATTTAAATAAAATTGAAAGTACATTCCATTTTATTGCCGAATGCCCAATTTTCAGTGATTATAGATTCCGTTATTTCAATAAAAGTTCCTTATCCCAACAAGAATTTGTCTTTTTAATAAATGGGAGTAATTGGTTGAATTTAGCGTTGTATACAAAATATGCATTAATGTATAGAAGCATGCTTGTGGCTGAATTCAATTATTAAGCTTAATTATAATACTAATAATAAAGAAGCAAGTTGTGTAATCCTTTAAGGTAGCACTTCATTTTATTGTTATAATAATATACTTATTTTTATTTATCAGGTTTATAGTTTAATTTTGAATACATGTAAAGTGTAGACTCTGACAGACGGTTTAAGACCATGTCATATAGATGTCTGAAATATAATTTTGTATAGCTGTATTTATTTTGTAATAAAGCATCATTCATTCATTCATTCATTCATTCATTCATTCATTCATTCACATTGTAAAAACAAAAAAATTTAGGAAGCTTAAACTTGACATTTTATCTAGAATAGATAGCAAGCACCACCGTCATCACATTTGATACAAAAGTTTCAAAATCTATCAACCAAAAGTGCACGACTTTACTGAATGTATTTTTTTAGTTTTTTTTTTTTTGTCGAGTCTCTCAAAAAATGGCTTTAATAATTTTCTTTAAACTTGGTATATTTTTTTTTTTACACATACAAGTGCTTATCCATTTTTTTTTTTGGGAAACTACCGGGAGAACAGCAACATTTAGAGGCAGATAAAAGTTTACTACTATCTTGGAGAGAACAAAGAATTGTACGGGGGCATTTTTATTACTAGTCTTTTGATTAAACGAGCGTTTGATGTGTAAATCATACATCAACTCTCCAAGGAATGAAAAAGAATGAAGCCTTCTACTTGACAGTTTAAGAGCTTTCATGTTTCTTTTATTTATAAAAAGTTCTGCAAAGGAAATTTGTACAAGAAAGATTAAAGAAGATTTACTAAGTGTTTAGGTGAAAAGCGAAAAGTTAGAGACTTAATAGGCAATTCCAAGACAACTTGTCGACAAACCAATATGCATTATTAACAAAGGGTTGGGCTCAGTAAACAATCTTAAACTAAGTAAACAAAAAACTGAATAAATTATTTATTGTAAATTTTGGCTGTCATTCTCTCTTTCTCTCTCTCTCTTCCTTCGGAATTTTAAAATAAGGACTGCAAAGGGTGGCATTTTTGGGGTAAATATTTGATGTAGAAATGTTGCATATTTAAGAAATACTTTATATAAAATCTGTTGTAGAACATAATGACTTTCTCCAGTTAATATCAAATTTTCGTTAACCAGTTAATAGCAAATTTTGGAAAACCAAAATCATTTGTCATCATTTGCCAAATCTAAATGTAGAGGTGGAGGGAGATATACATGTACCTATAAAAATCATGTAGTAGTTTATCAGGATTAGTTGATCAGAGATTCTTCAAAAAAAAAAAACTCCTAAAATTAATTTGGAGGTAGGGGATGTTTCAAATAAAAGTGATACGTTTTTTAACTGTGCAAAATTTTTAACAATTCTAATTTAATGCAAAGTGTAACCGTTTTCTAGAAAATTCCAAGGAACTCCAAAAAATCAATTCAATAGAGTCGCTCTTCCGGTTTAACGATTTCCTTCATATTTCAAAATTAGCATTGTTTCTAATCTCTCTTTAGTGCTTCTTATATTTAACAGTTAGTAGAACCACTAATTGTACTGGAACTGTTACATTAGAAGAAAATTTAACGTTACTACTCCTCTGAGATCCCCCCCCCCGAAAACAATTTTCCGTAGACGATAATCGGATGTTTATGTCACGTCAAGTCGCATTTCCGGTTGATGGACTTAAATCAAAATTTTCGTAACAGATGCTGTTATGATACCTAAATGGAATATCATGATTGAGTTTCCCGGGATTTTTCTATTTTCAGATATTTTTTCACGCACACACACACACACACACACAAACAAACATTCGCTAAAAAGTTTCTTCCGCATTCAAGGGACCTTTTTCCTAAACCGACCTTGGTTAATCTCTGCTTTAGCACATGTCTTTGTATACCAACTATTTACGCTTGTTTGATTCAAAAATATTCACTGTTTATCAGTTGTAATTATTTTTTCCCCCCCCAAAACCGGTCATCTTTTAAATTTTGGAGCACATTTTTGCTTACATGGATTTGGAGCTTGACAATTCATGAGGACCTGATTGATGTTGGTCTTAAATTTCAGATTCTAGAGCCTTCTGAGATGGCAGTTCACCGTGGCATTTGATCCCCCTTCTAAAGTAGATAATTCTCCAGGGGACGCAAGAGGATCCTGCTTCATTCACAAATTCGAACAATTCCTCAATTCCATCAACAATAGGTGGACGACATTTTTTTCAGCTGTAGCCTTTGTGCATAGTTCTTTTTTTATTGTGAAGGTGTTTGCGAAATTTTTCTTCGGGCACTTTGGTTGCTTGTTATAATGGCAAATAAGAGTTAACAACGTTTAGATATAAAACTGAATAAAGGATTTGACAAAGGAACATTAATATAAATTACATAAACAAAAGTAGGTTCAATCTAATGGGATTAAAGTTAGATTCAAAGGTCAAATTGTTTTCACGTACAAAAAGCTTTTGTAACAACCTAGTTAATGATAATTAATAATAATGACAGAGACTGAATCAGATATATAGGCTAGTCAGATAAATCCAGATAAATCGACCCAGTCGTCATTTAGGTGAATGTTTAGTGCGAAAAGCCACCGTAGATGACGTAAAGGCTCTCGAACTTCATGTTGAGATTCTGCTGGAGGCACAGAAGTAGTTCCTTTTGAAGGGTTATTGTCACACTCTTGATTTTGATGCCTAGTGATTGATGAACTTCTCTACAAACAGACAGATCTCGGCATTATCTATCAAGAATATGGCGAAGATATTGTCATAATTGCTGAAGGCAAGTTCAAAGGTGTGAAATAATAGAACGGGTATAAGCAATCATTAACAAGTGGTGTCTGTCTGTGCGTTGAATATTAATCCAACAAACCACGATAATGCCCATTATTGCCATATGTAAAAAATATCCGGCTGGCCGGAATTGAAATGCGGTGGAAGAAGAAGGTTAAATACTTTCATTAAGATCCTATGGAATAAACATGTTGAAATAACTGTCAGTAAAGCCATACTCATAGTGTGCTCGAGCAAGGTGGTAAATCTTGGTGCTATCCCCCCCCTATTACTTTGAAATGGATATATATCATGATCGCGAGAACACTATTGCACCTGCAGATTTTCTGGAGAGATGGAGGAGATTCCAATACATCTTCTATCGGACTGCGATGCAAACATGCAGAGAACATTTGGAAGCTTGGGCAGATTAGCAGGCGTTTGATCAAGATATACCCTCGCTAGAACTTTTCCATATCCTGAGATTTCTCAGTTAATCTTAATCTGCTAGGGATGCTGTAGGATGAGTGGCACCAGATCTTATGTTATTATATGTTGATACAGAACATCTGTAAATGAGTTATTACAAAATTACAAAAAGAAATATTTAAAGGAAAAGGATTGTGAAATTCGGTCTTAAAAAAAAAACAAAAAAAAAAACTTAAATTCTTGCCAACGTTTCGACAAATGTGTCTTTTTCAAGGCCTACAACATACAAATACAACAATTCTTTTTTGAAAGACAAAATCAAGAAACCAAAAACAGAATATAATAAAAAATAAAACTATAGATTAATTTATAAATTTTTTGGTTTACTTACATAAAAAAAAAAAATGTTAAATTATCTTCAAACATAACAAATTTAAAATTTATGTGTATATTTGGAAAATAAAAAGTTGAGAACACCTCAATACCACAGAGATCAGTGAACAAATAAACCACAGTAAACAGCTGGCAGGTATATTTATAACGAGACTAGCGGAGAGAGGGGTCTATTTGGCAAACAAGGTCAGGGGTTAAGAAATGAGGTTATGATAAATTAAAGAGAGGTTGTTGGAATCTGTCCTGTAATGAATAGAATTTTTCTGTTTTTTTTATATATATAGCATTTCTAAAAAGTTATGTTTTTTCCTATTACGTTCAGTTGCCAAAATACTGATGTTAGAAAAATCAAAATCGTGTCTTTTTTCAGTATGATGTTTAGTGAGTGCTGTTATGTTGCCAGAGATAGGTTTGTTTTTTCTACAGTCGTAGTCGTGCTGGTATAACCAGTTCTTTAATTATTTTGTTTGACCAATATAAGTGGCTGGACATTACTGGCAATTTATTTTATAAATAATATTTGATTGTAGTTCTCTCGGGGTAGGGTCTTTTAATTTAGTGAAAAGTTTGTATATTGTATTGGTTGTTTTATGTGCTAGGATAATGTTACATGGTCTGTGGACTTTGGATAGTTTTTCTGCTACGTTTCTTATATAAGGAGAGGAGATATATTTCGGAATAGATGTGGAATTGGGATGCAAAGATGAAATTTTGTTATTATCCGAATAATGGGCAAAATGCTATGGTTATGAGGCAATTCAAAAATTTTTTTACATAAAGATTTGGGATAACCATTATTCTGAAAAAGCTTGGACAGGATATTTATGTTCATTTCGTGAAATTTAGAGTGGCTAAGCGTGAGGACGCGTTTTGTGAATGCTTTGAGGAAATTGATCTTTTGGGAATAGGGATGATACGAATTAAAATGTAAATAACGGTATGATCTAATAGGGGAAATATTTCAAATGACCATTATAAAGGGTTTAATTATTTATATACAAAAACCTATCACCCAATAAAAATTCTCTGGAATATGAGAGGTAAAACACGTAATAGATATTGAAATAATAAAAGGGCATGCACGATTGTTTTTATTTCAAGTTAATTAACTCATATCTGAGCAATTATCAAAGAACAAAAAAATTTAATAAATAAATAAAATATAACGAATAATTTTAAATATTTATTAATTAAATGATACAATTGGAAAAAAATTAATTACAATCAAACTCACTATATATAGTAAAAAAACAGAAAATGAATGAAAAGAAAAAGTTTATATCAAAAGTTGTAACAAACAGTAAAACCCGAAAAAAATAAAAAAGTTTGACAGCGATGGTGAAGCGATGAAAACATATTTCATTGTATAACTTATTTGAATAACGAAGTTTTCTAAAGTTTTGTCGTACATGTCTCCTTTCTCGATATATTATTTTCTTTATTTTTATTTTTGCTTTCTGTATGATTGTTCTCTTACATTCAACTGGATGGGATCTATTGTGCTGTTTGTATGATGAAGTAATAGCGGTTGGTGTTCAAGGATAATAAACTGTTCCCTTAATGGTAATGGTAAAATGAAAATTTTATTTTTAGATAATTTTATGAGATATTTTAGAATTATATTGTTAAAATAAACATACATTCCCTAAAATGCAAACAAGATGAAGAGAAAATTATGTAAAATATATAATTTTTCAAGCAATACTGGAAAGTTGTTGTTATGGTTGGTTCCGCAGTGCTGGAAAGCAACAGAAACATTTTCCTTGATAGCCTGCTTCTTTTTTAAGTCATCGATCGGTTTCGGCCGTTCGCCCATCTTTAGGATGCGTTTGTCACACAGACTTGCACTAGTAAATTCAGTTTACACACTGACTAGTCTTTTAAATGTATTTAAAAACTAAACTCTTAGGCCTTCGGACAGTGTTCTTTCGTTACAAACAACACTGCCCATTACCGGACAGTAAGCTGTAGAGGCTCCTAGGAAGAAAAGAAATCTAAGGGCAGCAGCTGGATTCGAACCCGGGATCTCCGCGTGGAAGTCCAGTATGCTAACCACTTAGCTATTCCCTTCCCTATATTAGAATGTGTTTAATACTAAGTCTCGATACACTACAAGATTTGCTAGCATTCCAAATTATTATCAATCTTTTAGCACAAGATGCGACTTTTATAAGTTTTTGAGTATTTGGAATTTTCTCGTAAAACTACTCTCTTTTTTTTTTTTTAATTTTTTTTTTACTTGGAATGCTCACTGCACAATACAAACCTGTAACTTTTATTTGAAACACTTTTCCGGGAAAATTAATTTTAGGGGCCATCCAGGGGTGTCGGTGATTTAGGTTTACTGCTGTTACAAAACTATGTTAGAAGTTAAGAAGGGTGGGCGCTGTCAGGTAAACAAGTATAATTAAGTATTCCACTTAGGTACCTTTATAATGTAATACAAGCCTAACAAAATGTTTAGTAAAGATTGCAAATTTAAAGGATATTTGTCTATTACAATTATAATACGACGCAGTAAGAGTTGTAAGTACGTCTTGTGAGTGTTTCGCACCAGAATTTGTTTTCTATATTACTGTAACTTTTACGACTGGTCAGCTAATGTAACTTTGTAATAAACTGACTGACATTCAGTTTCAAAAAAGATTCGCATATATGATTTTATGCCTGAAAGGTTAATCATTATAAGAAAACGTTTATTCAAAATTGTATATAAGATATATTGTATATAATATACAAAAATGTATATATATATATATATTTTACTTACAACCGAATATTAACGAAAATATAGTCAAGTGAAAATGATTACAGAAAAGAGAAATCAAACTTCCAATTTTGATGCGAGGCTCTTCAAGAAAATATTATAGATATTTAGTCTACAAAAAAAAAGTAATGGCTCTATAGTCTATAAAGGGACCAAAGCAAGCCAGACGGCAATATATTGGGGTACGTAAGGTAAGCACGCCGCAATTCCTTCGCCGTATAGTACTGACCTTCACTACCAAGGTGAGCTACGAACTGCAGCTTCCCATTTTTTCTCACGATACTGGATCAACACCGACTTTGCCCAGGAATTCTCGCACCAAAGGCGAGTGCGCTAGTACAATATTTTTGTCTAAGATTTATCAGAAATATTGTGATTGACAGAATTGTAAAATAAATTGAAATAGCACTTTAGAGGAAAACCTAACCCCACCCTTCTCCCAAAAGTGCCCTTAAATGAATTTTCCTGGAGAAATGTTTCAAATAAAAGTTATAAGATCATTGTATGTGTAGTTGATATACCAAGTTTGAAGAAAATCGTCGGAGCTATTTTTGAGAAAATTGCAAAAAAGTAAAAAAAAAAAATCTTGTATGAAACACTCAAACAACTTTCTCTTACTCCAGTTCTGATAATCATAACAAATAAATTTTATAGTTTTTGCACCAAATTTAATGAAATTTGTCGAAAAACTGAAAGAAACTATTCAGTAAAAGCGCACTTCCGGTTTATTGATTTCCTTCAAACTCGGAATTTTTGGCCATCCATTTATTTCTAATTAATTTCATTCGGATGATAGAGTCGTATAATCAAGTATGATACACTTTAGAGGAAGCTGTAACCCTACCCCTCTCCTAAAAGTGCCCTTAAATGAATTTTTCCAGAAAAATGTTTTATATAAAAGTTGTATATCGTTGTATGTTTAGTTTATATATGTAGTTTCAAGAAAATCGTCGGGGCCATTTTTGAGAAAATCGCGAAAAAGTGAAAAATCATTTAGTAAAGTGTTAAAACAAAAGCACTTTCAGTTATCCGATTTTCCTCAAATTCGGAATTTCAACAACATATTTAATTCTAATTAACATTATTTAATTGTCCGAATTGTGTAATAAACTGAAATAGCACTTTAGAGGTTAACCTATCCCCACCCTTCCCACAAAATTGCCCTTAAATGAATTTTTCCAGAGAAATGTTTCAAATAAAAGTTGTAGCTCTTTGTATATGTAGTTGATGTACCAAGATTAAAGAAAATCGTTGGAGCCATTTTTGAGAAAAACGCAAAAAGTAAAAAAAACAACTAGTAAAGTGGTACTTCCGGTTGAGGAATTTTGACAGATAACGCACAGTCAGATGGCATCGTGATACCTAAACGGAATATCAAGTTTCAGCTTTCTACGGTTTTTCGTTTTAGAGCTATGCGGTTTCACTCCCCACACAACACACACACACACACACACACAGACATTTTTGCTAAAAACCACTTTTTTGGACTCAGGGGACGGATATTTCCGGTGAAAACTCAATATCGAAAATTTGACACGATTACAATACTTCCTCTTACTAGGAGTAAGAGAAAGTAAAAAACAACTAGTAAAGTGGTGGTTGGTTCCGCAGTAAAGTGGTACTTCCGTTGAGGAATTTTGACAGATAACGTACTGTTAGATCCACACATGCAAATTCTAGTACTCGAATGTGATTACTCCCTCTGTAGATCACAGAGGGCAGTGACTAGCTCATATCCCATAACGCAAGTAACTTGTAAGTAAAACTTAATTAAATAAATTAAATCAATAATAATTTAAAAAGAAATGCACAATAAATTTCTAAAATTCAATCTGATAATTTTGATTTAACGTTGTAGAAAAAAAAAAGGGTATTAAATGTGATACGATATAAATAGCAGATGACAAACGACTAAAATATATTTTCCAATAAATGGAATAAAAACTATGGGAAATAAATAATAAATTTATAATACTCTATTTTACTAACAACTTTACTATTAAAAAAAAAGAAAACCTGCAATATTAATTTTCCAACTGTGTCTAAACTCTTTGTAATTTATAGACACATTAATTCAATCATCAATCTTTCAAGATTCATTTATTTTATAGAAAGGGATAGGATGTCATATTTAATGAAGAGAATTTTTTTTTTATATTTTAATAAACCTTCAAAAGCTATTAATATTGTTTACAATATTAATACTTTTCATAATTTTCTTTTATTTACTGAAAATTTCATTGATTATTTATTTGTTAAGAATTTTTTAAAAATTGAGATTTTCTGCAAGATAATCATAGTTTTAATTCACGAGTTTTAACAGTGAGGAACGGTCAAGAAAAAACATTCAATTATGCCAACGTTTCGACAGAGTTTCCTGTCTTTATCAAGGCTTTAATCTGAAAAAACAATACAATGAGGAACCACAATGCATTAATAATACTGTAAAATTAAGAATAATAATAACAAAACAAAACAAAATAAAATTAAAAATAGTAAACTTAAATATAGATAGTCGTGAAGATGTGGAGAAAGAATTTTTAAACATACACATTTGTTACATCGCAGAAACATAAAAAAAAAAAATTAAATATTACTAGTTGCTTCTCCTAAATCATTTACAGAAATGAAAGTGGGTTGAATTGGCAAATGAAAGGGATTTGAGGAAATTTTTAGGCGTGGGGTAGATGAAAGGGAATCCTAGAAGGTCATGTATTGAAAAAACCGTTATATAGGGCGGACAAATTCATAGTATCATTACGAAAATTAACAGAAAATTTATTTCTTTTGATATATATCATTTCTATACAGTTCTTTTTACTTTCTCTTACTCGAGTAAGAGAATTATTGTCATCGTGACAAATTTTCGATATCGAGTTTTCACCAGAAATATCCGTTTTGAGGTCTGTCTCAAAGGTCAAAAAAGTGGTTTTTAGCAAATGGTGTTAGTGTGTGTGTGTGTGTGTGTGTATCTGAACTGCATAGCTCAAAAACGACAAACCGTATAAAGTTGAAACTTGATATTCCGTTTAGGTATCACCATGGGATCTGACAGTACGTTTATCTGTCATAATTCCTTAACCGAGTACCCTTTATAGTGGATTTTTTACTTTTTGTCGATTTCCGCTCAAAAATGGCTCCGCGATTTTTCTTTTGGCTTTAAACTGTGAATATCAACCACATTTCAATGGAGCACAACACTTTTTATTTGAAACTTTCCCGGGCAATGCAATGAAGGGGCACTGTTTTGGGAGGGGTTGGAGGTAGGTTTCCCATGTAAAGTCTATTGTCAGTTTTATGAGACAATTCTGTCCATCTAAATATGTTTAATTAGAATTAATCTATGTTGTTGAAATTCCGTTTGAAAAAAATTGGATAAACCGTGAAGTGCTTTTACTTTACCCATTTTAGTACATGAGTTTTCTCTTTTTCGCATTTTCTCTCAAAAATGGCTCCGACGATTTTTTTGAAACTTCGTATATAAACTAAACATGCAAAGAGCTACAACTTTTATTTAAAACATTTCTCTAGGAAAATTCATTTAATGGCACATTTAGGGGAGGGGTGGGGTTAGATTTTCATCAAAGTGCTATCCTAGTTCATTATACAATTCTATCATCCAAACATAATTAGTTAGAAATAAATAGCTGGCTGAAATTCCCAGTTTCAAGAAAATTAGTAAACCGGAAGTGCACTTTTACTGAACAGTTTTTTCAGTTTAAGGAACGAATTTCATTCAAATCTGGTACACAAACTATGAAATTTGTCAATTACAATTTTGATCACTGGAGTAAGAGAAAGTTGTGTGAGTGTTTCACACCAGATTTTTTTCCTGTTAGTTTCTTTTGCTAATATTTTTCTTTTAGAAAAATCAAATTTATGTTTTTTTTCCCTAAAATGTTTTGTCAGTGCAGTCATTGTCTTTTTTTATTTCTGCAGTCGTATTCATGTTGGTACTAAGTATTGTGTAGTTTGACCAACATAAACAGCTGGACATTGTGTACAGCCTATCTGGTGAATTCTTTCTTCACGTACAGTCTTTCTTCACGACTTTTTATATGTAAGTTTAATATTATTATTTTTTTTAATTTTCTTTTTTTGTTTTGTTTTTGTTATTATTATTCTGCATTTTACAGTATTATTAATGCATTGTGGTTCCTCAAGGAATTGTTTTTTAGATTAAAGCCTTGATAAAGACAGGAAACTCTGTCAAAACGTTGGCATAATTGAATGTTTTTTCTTGACCGATACCCACCAAATTTCTTCATAACATAATTCATCAAGGGTCAATAATTTATTTTATATTCTTTATAATATAATATAAACGGGTCATTCCACATATATCGAGTTGACTATCGACAGCGTACTAAAGAGACAATCAAGAGTCGATGCTAGTTTTCCATATAGTCCGCTCAATGCTCTCTTGCTCGCACAGTTCTTGATGAACCATGATCTCTTCAAGACCATTTTACTAGTTATCCTTGGATACCAGACGGCCTCCATTTCGTCACACTCTTAGGCACTCTGTTTTCTGGCATTCTGTCACATGGCCAAACCATTCTTTTTTTATCTCTTCTAATACTGTGCTCTGCTTTTCAAAGATTCTTCTTATATCCGCATTCCTCTTTCCCTCTCTGCGGGATACTCTTGCGGAACGCTTCCAAAAATCCATTTCAGTTGCCTTCATCTTATTCTGCATCTTCTTGCAGACTGTCCATATTTCTGATGTGTAAAGCATAATACTCTGCATTATCGCCTTACGTCATGTATCTTGGAATTGTTGCTCCATAAGTCTGAATTCAATATTCCCATTGCATTCCTTGTGCTTGCCACCCTCATTTCCTTATTAATTTCCGATGTTCCGTCTACTTGTAGGTAGAAGTCCAGGTAAAACAAGTGACTTTATTTAATTTCCGGCCATCATTGACAATGCCTGCGTAGGTGGACGCAGTATATACTCGTTTTTTTTTCCAATTTTTATTTCTAGTATCTAGATACTACATCATCTAGTTTTAGTCTTATAGTTGATGTCCACTTCATCATTTGCAATCAGGACACTTGGTCGCTCGTGTTATAGCATATTCTATTCCACTCACTCTGGCTCAAATCAAGATACAGCAACATACAGCAACTTTTTTTACCTGAAAAAGGTATAAAAACTAATGATTTGTATTGTGATTGAATCACCTGTAATTCCATTAAGACCACTTCCATTTCTGCCAGTTTTCTATGAATATTTTTGGGCTAATATCGGATCCATTTTGTAGAGTCTGTGAGACAGAGGAGGAAACACCCATCCATTTATGACAGATTGCCTGATTGTGAGGAAATTAGGTTCCAAGGATCTTCGGTCGGAACAGGATGTCTGTGGTAAGAGCTAAAGATATTTCGCCTTAAGGTTATTGTCCGATTTGTTCGGACTGCGGTGAATCGTAGATGGATTAGACCCGGGTCTGGATATTTTTTCTAGACCCGGTTTGTTGTTGTTTTTCTTGAGGTAGCTATATGGGCCCAGTGAGGCTTTGGATAGCGTAGGGTTTGATCCCCCCCCCCCACAGACAAATAGTATTAAATAATAATAATATATTTCTTTACCATTTTAATTGTAGCTTCAGAATGAAATTATTTTTGGTGACATGAGTTCATTATCTTGTTTACCTTCTCTTAAAGCGAAATTTTCATATAATCCGACAGAATACGTCATTTTCTTAATTTTTCTTGCACAATATTTTTCCACATTAAATAGTGTTTATCAGGGGAGCTTCTATCGTAAATTTGTTAACATCTTTTCGCCTTAATATATTCATATTTTTTTGGCCTATACTCTTCAGAGGGTCGTTTTATGTACGTTTTAAGTTTGTAAAAATAGCTTATATCTATATTTTCATATAAATTTACTGTCGATTTTAACATAGTGTATTCAGGCCATACGTTAGAAAATTTTAATATTTTTAATATTTCAGTGAAATATGCAATTAATACATTTTCCGTAATTTTATTTACCTTCTTATAATATTACGTCATTCTTTAAAGGTATTAAATTTTGGTCTGATAAATGTCTATAGACGTTTTTGGAAGTAAGTCATCAATTATATTTTCTGCTACAATTCTTATAATTGGAAGTGTATTTTCGTAATATTCTTCAATATTGCTTTCCAATTTTTCTTATAAAATATAATCAACTAAAAAAAAAAATTTAATACTAAAGTTTTTGTTTAAAAATAATGTACTGATGGTATTTATAAGTCAATTTTAGGAACAGTGTTCTCTTTACAATGTAAACAGAGGAAGTTACCTTCTGTAAGGTTACAGAAGTTTGTTTAATAACGTCAATTTCACAAACTATTTACTTATCCATAAAATTCCTAATGTTAAAAATAAATGCCTAATTTCAAAAATTGTTATTATTTATTGATTTATTTTATTTAAATTTACATAACTTTTTTTTTTTCTTGTGCTGTATATTTTACTTCAATATTATTAACATATTTCATCAATTTTACCCGCTTCGAAATTTTGTTTATTGAAAGGTGATACTCTTGTGATTTTTTTTTTCAGCACGCTCAAATTTTTCACACGTGAAAAATTTCTTCAGGAGAGGGGATGATGTAACGGCAAGAGAGAAAATACACAAGCCTGACCGAGAGAAAACAAACTCTCTCTGGTACTCTCTCATTTAAGCAGGCTAGAGTGGGGAACCTGTATATAAGTCAGTAACAGATCGGGACATCCATCAATCTATCAGATTCAACCATATACATCGCATCGTGTCATATCTCTACTCCACCCTTTATTCTATAAAATCATTACAAGTCCAATGCAGTTTGTGTAAACTTATAGCTATAATATAACAGTGTCTTCATATCTCGTCTAATTAATCTAACCTAATTTCTCTTCTCATCAACTCCATTATAAGGTTTTATTTTATATGTTATAGTATTAACAGCTGGAAGAGCACCTTGAGAGTTTCTCACTGAATTTGTAACTACTTCCATCAAACTAATATTGTTATAGTTAGTTTTTTATATCAGTGTTTCATACCAGCTTTTATTTTAGTGTATTCACTCGTCTTTTACATACATAAAAATGAGAATTTTTGAAGGGAAATAGTATATTTTACGCTTAATTTATTAGATTAAGAGAAAGATTTTTCCCACCCTAAATGATTTCAAATAAAATAAAATAGGTGAACAAACTGAAAATAATTGATGCATTTAAGATTTAATGAAGCAGAATGTTTTACGAGCAGAATAAATTGTTCATAGTGTACAAATTCTCATGAAATATATCCATATCCCATGAATGATATATACAATGATACATTGATATATACTGGAGACTGTAGTGTTCTAATGTACTTTCAACAATCATGATATATTTTGTCACAAACTCATTGAATATGAAATAGAATAATTTTTCCCACTCGTAAAATACAAATTTTTTTTTATTATATATTTTCTAAAGAAGGGTGACAATATGAACATTTAATAGCATTTTATTAAACATCATATATTGTGTAAGAGAGAAAACACTCAAATAATACTAAGCATTTTTATCTTCATGTATCATAAATATTTATTGAAAGATTTCTAGATTATAAAAGAGTTATAAAAAAAAAAAAAAAAAATTGCGAGTTTACAATAAGTTATTTAATAATTATAACTAAATGTTGCATTTATTGCTTTACAAATTTAATTTGAATATTATAATTCAAAATAAAACATTTTTTTTTTACAAAAAATTGCACTGAAGTGTAAAAGTTTCTTTTGTATTGGTTTTTTGAATATACATATTTGGTCGTAATTTGGTGTGAAACACTCACATGGCTTTCTCCTACTTCGATTGTACAATGACAAATTTTCTTTACACTCAAATTGTGTCGTGTTTGTCTTAACATAAATATAGCGGCGGTAGGATGGTAAAGGACCTACGAACTAACCTTAGCAGCTAGAGACGTGATTATTATGTGGCCCAGTAGAGCACACGAAAACGTTGAACCAACTGCATATAATATTTCAAATTTAATGCCACAAAACTCTGCCCCAACTATTCATAATAAATTTTTTCATAAAAATGTTTCAATCTATCCACAGCAAGCATTCCAAGTTTACAGAAACTAGTTATGAACCTGCTTTCGATAAAATGCCAAAAATCTCAAAAAACCTTATTCTGTAAAATCGCACTTCCGGTTTAACCGATTTTCTTCAAATTTGGAACACTATCAATGCTTTTAATGTTTATTATACGAGAGTGGTTTGAAAAGTTCTCGGAATCACCGCTAGATGTCAGTGCTAGAGCAACGAGGTTCCCGCGCAATAATCACGCTACGCAATCTCATCCTTTGTGAGTGTGAACGCGTGGCGCGTCAGTGCTCTTGCTGCAGGAGAGTGGTAGTGAGGACTCTTTGTTGTTGTTCCCGCGTAGTGATTTGTGACAATGGAAAAAACTGAGATTCGAGCAGTGATTAAGTACTTTGTAAAGAAAGGTATGAAAGCAAAGGAAATTCATGCCGACTTTCAGAACACACTGGGGGACTCTGCTCCTTCATATTCAAGTGTTGCCAAGTAGACCAGCGAGTTTAAATTTGGTCGGGAGAGCTTAGATGATGATCCGCGTAGTGGACGGCCAGAAAGTGCTACGGCCCCAGAATTTATCGCAAAAGTGACATAAAATGGTCATGGAGGATCGTCGACTGAAAGTGCGAGAGATTGCTGAAGCTATAGGGATGTCATCTGAACGGGTATATCACATTTTAACCGAAGAATTGGGAATGAAAAAATTATCGGCAAGATGGGTGCCGCGGCTCTTGACATTGGACCATAAACGCACCAGATTGGAAATGTCCGAACAAAGTCTGGCCCGTTTTCAGCGCAACCAACAAGATTTTTTGCGCCGGTTTGTGACTACAGATGAAACTTGGGTCCACTACTATACCCCAGAGACAAAACAGCAGTCAAAGCAGTGGAAACATGCTGAGTCACCACCACCAAAGAAAGCAAAGGCAGTACGTTCGGCCGGAAAGGTCATGGCCTCAGTTTTCTGGGATGCAAAAGGCATTCTGCTGATAGATTATCTTCCTACTGGCCAAACAATTACGGGGCAATACTATGCAAACCTCCTAGACCAACTACAGGAAAAGATAGCGAAAAAAGGCCTGGTTTGGCAAGGAAGAAAGTCATCTTTCATCAGGACAACGCCCGCCCGCACACAAGTGTTATTGCCATGGCAAAACTTCATGAACTGAGGTACGAATTGTTGCCACATCCACCTTATTCACCTGATTTGGCACCATCAGACTTTCATCTCTTCCCCAAGCTGAAAATTTTCCTCGGTGGACGGAGATTTCCTACAACGGAAGAACTGACAGCCGAATTGGAGAGGTACTTTGCAGGCCTGGAGGAATCTCATTTTCGAGATGGGATAAAGGCATTGGAACATCGCTGGACCAAATGCATTAGTCTACAGGGAGACTATGTTGAAAAATAAAAGCAGTTCCACCGAGGTAAGACACTTCTTTCTAGTACATTCCGAACTTTTCAAACCACCCTCGTATTATTTAGTCGGTAAAACTATATATTATACTGGCGAAGTACTTTAGAGGAAAGCATAACGCTACTATTCCCCCCAAAACCGCCAAAAAAAATTCAACTTTCCCGGGAATCAGTTTTTAATAAAAGTGATAGGTATTTATTAAATGTAAGATTTTAATGACGTTTAAAGAAAATCGTTTGAGTTGTTTTCAAGAAAATTACGAAAAACTGAAAAAAAAAATAAAAACAAAACATTCAGTAAACTCTACGATTGATGGATTTTGCCCTACAGGTTTCTGATGCGGGGGTAGTATTTAAACGGAATACAAAGTTTGAATTTCAAGCGATTATTGTTATAGTATTATTATTTGTATTTTGGGGAGGGACCAAAGCCTACGCTATCCAAAGCTCCACTGGGCCCATAAAGCTACCCCAAGAAAAACAACAACAAATCGGGTCTAGAACAAATATCCAGACCCGGGTCTAATCTATCTAAGATTCACTGCAGCCCGAATAAATTGGACAATAACCTTAAGGGGAAATAGCCTAATCTCTTCCAGAGACATCCTGTTCCGACCAAAGATTCTGAACCTAATTTCCTCATAACCTAGGCAATGTGTCTTAAGATGGATTCACAGACTCCTCTGTCTCACAGACTCTACCAAATGGATCCGGTATTAGTCCAAAAATATTCATAGAAAACTGGCAGAAATGGATGGAAGTGGTCTTAATGGAATTACAGGGATTCAATCACAATACAAATCATTAGTTTTTATATCTTTTTCAGGTAAAAAAAGTTGCTGTATGTTGCTGTATCTTGATATGAGCCAGAGTGAGTGGAATAGAATATGCTATAACACGAGCGACCAAGTGTCCTGATTGCAAATGATGAAGTGGACATCAACTATAAGACTAAAACTAGATGATGTAGTAACTGGATACTAGAAATAAAAATTGGAAAAAAAAACGAGTATATACGCAGGCGTAGGTGGCATTGAGAATGATGGCCGGAAATTAAATAAAGTCACTTGTTTTACCTGGACTTCTATCTACAAGTGGACGGAACATCGGAAATTAATAAGGAAATGAGGGTGGCAAGCACAAGGAATGCAATAGGAATATTGAATTCAGACTTATGGAGCAACAATTCCAAGATACATGACGTAAGGTGATAATGCAGAGTATTATGCTTTACACATCAGAAACATGGACAGTCTGCAAGAAGATGCAGAATAAGATGAAGGCAACTGAAATGGATTTTTGGAAGCGAAAAATGGATCCGCCATAAGCCCCATTACGTTGTTGTTGTTGTTTTTCTTGGGGTTGCTGTATGTGCCCAGTGAGGCTTTGGATAGCGTAGGGTTTCCCTCCCCACAGACAAATAATAATAATAATAAGCCCCATTACGTAGAGATGTCTCCTTAAATGTCCAAGGGATCCAAGCCTGAGAGAGCTCCGTGAAAGACACAGCAACGTCTCACTAATAGCCCTATCCGGACCCTCGATGAGTATCTTAGACTGCCGACAACCAACTGTGCTCATCCATAAGGATGAAATGCTGTGAAGCTGTCCATGACTGGAGGCCTGAAGGATATGTGCCAGAAGACACGCCAACAGCAGGCTCGTGACCAATGAAAGGGTCCTAACCTATCCACCTCCTCATTCCCAAAAATTCCCATATGACCTGGGTACCCAGACTAGAAGGACATACTTCAGAAAAGAAAGCTTTTCCAGTCTTTTAGAACATTCTAACACCAACCTAGAAGTCAAGACACATGAACTCAGTACCTTCAGCGCGGGTTGGCTTTTAAGTTAGTATTACGTACCCTCTCATCTAAGATACAACGAAGAATAGCATAAATCTCAATCTGAAAATCTGTGGTCCATTCACCAAGAGATACTGCCAAATGATCTCCAGTCTCAAAATTGACCACACCTACCATCCATTCTGAAATCGTCCGCATAACAATACCGGAGGTGATTGTCAGGTATCACACCAGACGGACCCAATCTTAACCGATTCTTCCCAAGAAGGTAACCTGACACTGTAAGAATGCTCGAAAACAAAAGTCTTCAACATTAGAGATATTTTAGAAATACCAAGTTCAAGCTTGCTGAGATAAGATACCCATACACATACTTACAGACTATTCACTAAAAACATTTTTTTCGTTCTCAGGGGACCTCAAAACATGTAATTCCAGTAAAAACTCAATTTCGAAAATTGTAAACAATCATAATATTTTCTTCTTACTAAAGGAGTAAGAGAAAGTAAAAATCGCGTTTTCTTGTCTAACTTTGAGAATAGTTTATGCCAGTTTTATAATCATTCTAATTTCACATTATTAATAATTTAACACTATATTTTACTGACATTAATAACTTCTATTTTTCCCTTATCTTGTAACCTCTTATAACTTTTATTCTCTTACATATCACATCACTACCAACTACACGTGGTCCATATGGGTATTGTTGTATGATCTAGATAAAGTGCTGCCCTTTTCATAGACGCTAGTCACGTTTCTTTCTCTTCATAATCTGAAATCTATTACTCTTTCAAAGTTTCATCTTATCAACCTTCAGTTGTCTCTTGCAGAAATTATAACCACATAGATGTTGAGGCATTTTTTTAATTATTACTTTCTCTTACTCCTACTAAGAGGAAGTATTGTAATCGTGTAAAATTTTCGATATCCAAGTTTTCACCGGAAATATCCGTTTTGAGGCCCCCTGAGTCCAAAAAAGTGGTTTTAAGCAAATTGTTGTGTGTGTATGTATGTGAACAGCGTAGCTCAAAAACGAAAAACCGCAGAAAGTCGAAGCTTGATATACCGTTTACGAATCACCATGGGATCTGACAGTACGTTATCTGTCAAAAGTCCTCAACCGGAAGTACGACTTTACTCGTTTTTTTTTTTTACTTTTTTGCCTTTTTCTCAAAAATGGCTCCGACAATTTTCTTCAAACTTAGGGTATCAACTACACATACAACGAGCTACAACTTTTATTTAAAACATTTCTCTATCAAAATTCATTTAAGGGCAGTTATGGGGGCGGGATGGGATTAGATTTTTATCTAAAGTGCTATTTCAGTTTATTAGACAATTCTATCATCTAAATAATGTTAATTAGAATTGAATATATTGTTGAAATTCCGAGTTTGAAAAAAAAAATCCGCTAACCGGAAATACGTTTACTTTACCACTTTACTAAATGATTTTTTTCCCACTTTTTCGCAATTTTCTCAAAAATTGCTTTGACGATTTTCTTGAAACTTCTTATATAAGCTAAACATACAAAAAATCTACAACTTTTATTTAAAACATTTCTCTAGGAAAATTCATTTAAGGGTACTTTTAGGGGAGGGGGTGGTTATGTTTTTCTCTAAAGTGCTATCATAGTTGTTATACAATTCTATCATCCAAGAAAATTAATTAGAAATAAATAGATGACCAAAATTTCGAGGTCCACAGGAAATTAGTAAACCGGAAGTGCGCCTTTACTGAACATTTTTTTTCAGTTTTCGCGAATTTCATTAAATTTGGTACACAAATTATAAAATTTGTCAATTATAACTTTGAGAACTGGAGTAAGAGAAAGTTGTGTGAATGTTTCACACCAGATATTTTTAAAAGTATTAGATTGATCATATATGCATGGAAATATTTAGGACAGGAAAGTGGAAAATATTGAATTGTATCATATTAATAAATTATTAAGCCCCTAACATTATCAGATCAAATGCTCTTGAAATTGGCATTCTTTTGCAATTTACATAGTTATTATTGATAAATTTCCTTCCAATTTGTAGGTTTTACTACATTTAACTGAACTTAAAACGGAAGCATACCTTCCAGCTGCCCAGTACCCCCAACCCCCTAAAAATCTACTTATTCGAAAAAATGTTTCAAACAAAAGCGATAGGTCTAAGTATGTGAAGTTTATATGCAAATTCAAAGAAACACATTAGTATCTTTATCAAGAAAATTGCAGAAAACTGAAAAAAAAAACCTTTCAGGTAAGTCGTACCTGGGGGTCAACCGATTTCCTTGAAAGCGGAATTTTGATAAACCCATTTAATACTTATTAATTTTAAATAAGTAATTCTGTGGAGATAGACTATCCACCTACGCCACTGCAACCCCTAAGGGTCTATTTTGGCATTTTCATACAGGGACCCGGATCGTATAATATAGGAAATTGTACTTTAAAGTAAACCTAATGTTACCCCCACCCTCATAAAATTCTTTAAATAAATTTCCCCGTAAAAAAATTTCAAAATAAAAGTCATATAATATAATTAGTGTATATACAATGTTTAAAGCAAACCATTGGAACAATTTTCGAAGAAATCGCAAAATAAAAACTACGAAAGTGAAAAATCCATTCAGTGCAGTAGTACTTCCGGTTGACCGACCGAAACCTTTTTGTTAACTCCACTAATGGCAATTGCAGTTCTGCAATTTTCCGTTTTTGTATTATGCCTAATCATGCACTCTCACAGGCCAATTTTTAAAAACCACTTTTTCTGAACCAGAATGTCCAATACATGTATTTCCGTTGAAAACACAATTTCGAAACAATGACACGATCACAATGCTTCCACTTATCTAAAAGTGAAAAAAATCTGGTGTGAAACACTCACACACACCTTTCTCTTACTCCAGTTTTCAAAATTATACCTAATTGACAAATTTTATGGTTTGTGTACCAAAAATTTGATGACATTCTTTGCAGTTCGTCGTAAACTGAATATGTTCAGTAAATGCGTACTTCTGGTATACTAATTTTCTTGAAACTCGAAATTTTGGCCAACTATTTATTTCTAATAAATTTTGTTTGGATGGTAGAATTGTATAATCATGATATGATAGCACATTAAAAAAAAAACATAACCCCACCCCTGCCCCAAAAGCCTTCACCAGGAGAAATGTTTCAAATAAAAGTTGTAGCTCTTTATATATGTAGTTCATATTCCCAGTTTAAAGAAAATCGTGGAGCCGTTTTCGAGAAAATACCAGAAAACTGAAAAATACATTTCACTAAAAATGCACTTAAGGTCATCCGATCTTTTCAAACTCAAATTTCAACAACACATTTAATTTTAATTAATATTATTTAAATGACAGAATTGTATAGTAAACTGAAATAGCACTTTAGAGGAAAACCTAATCCCTTACCCTCCCCCAAAAGTGCCCTTAAATTAATTTTCCCAGATAAATGTTTTGAATAAAAGTTGTAGATCTTTGTATGTGTAGTTGAAGAAAATCGTCGGAGCCATTTTTAAGAAAATTCTAAGGAAGTAAAAAAAATACCAGAAAACTGAAAAATACTTTTCAGTAAAAACGCACTTCCGGTGTTCTGATTTTTTTGAAACTCGGAATTTCAACAATATATTTAATTCTAATTAATATTATTTTGCTGATAGAATTGTGTAATAAACTGAAATAGCACTTTAGAGGACAATCCACCCACTCCCCTCCACTAAAAGTGCCCTTAAATGCATTTTCCCGAGAAAATATTTCAAATAAAAATTGCAGATCTTTGTATGTGTAGTTGATATACCAAGTTTAGAGAAAATTGTTGGAGCCATTTTGGAAAAAATTGCAAAAAAAAAAGTGAAAAAATAAAACAGCAAGTAAAGTGGTACTTCCGGTTGAGGAATTTTGACCGCGGACCTACTGTCAGATCCCATGGTGATACCTAAACGGAATATTCTATTTTGAACTTTCTACGATTTTTCGTTTTTGAGGTATGCTGTTCACATATATACACACATACACACACTGACCATTTGCTAAAAACCAATTTTTTGGACTCAGGGGACCTCGAAACGGATATTTCCGGTGAAAACTCGATATCGAAAATTTGACACGATTACAATACTTCCTCTTTACTAAGGAATAAGAGAAAACAAAATCATTGCCTAATGTAATTATTTATGCCTTGATATATAGGTAAGATCATTCGCTTTTCTTTTCTTGCTATACTTCTCTCTGAAAGGAATAGAAGAAACATTGTGGTGTTATTTTAGTAAGGTGTTTCTTTGCTTGTGATAATAGCTACTGGCAAATATTTAGTTTCTCCGTCATTTCATTGAAATATTGAATCTGACTTTAAAAAATATTATTGCTAAGAACTCTTGTATTTAATGATTTTGTTAGTGATGGAGTCCTACAAGGATCATTACTTGATTTCTTACTATTTCCATTTAGTACGAACAATCATATAATAATTGTTTAGCTCAGCGGTTAGCGTTTTGGACTCCCACGTGGAGATCCCGGATTCGAGCCAGCTGTGCTACCCTTTAGATTTTTTCCTTCCCATGAGCCTCTCTACAGCTTAGTGTCCGCTGATGGACAGAGTTGTCCGTTGCAAGAGAACACTTCCGGAGGCCGGCAGTGCATCTAAATCAACGTTTAGTGATCCGCACTTGGAATCATATATTCATTAACTACCTTGAATCCTGATAAGCAGAGATTTATTTCGCCAGGAAATCGACAGACTGCCCATAAATTGACTACATCCAAGGATGATTAATTGCAAGGGACCAATTGTTCTTCATGTTTCACCCTAAACGCTTTTTTCATAATAGCTACGGAATTTGAACAAACTAGTCTATGCATTTCAGTATGACCAAGCAAATTCTACAGACCTCTCACCGACTAACTCCCATTATTTTTGGGCATCTTAAGGCTCAAGATTTGTGAGGGGAAGCATTTGATTATCAATGTGGCAACAAAGTAATTGGTAATAAGTCATTAGCGGTGCCGGTATATCATTGCTTCCAAAATTCTGAATTCTCTAATATTGGAAAAAAAAAAATTGGCAGAAATATCTAATGCCAAAATGTTTAATAAAATTTTAAAGCGTTATTGGCATACTGTTTTAAATTTGATAATGAAAACAACAATTAATTTTACTAATCCCAGTCCTTCCTAACGCTGTTAAATGAATAATGGAGATTATTGAAAGAAAGGTTATAGAGGTTACAGTGGTATCCACTGAAACAGTGGTCAAACAGCTGTTTTACCTAATGACAGGGATGCCAATTTATGCTACCAAAAATATCGTGTTATTCTCATATACGTATGTAGATATTCTTTGATTTACAGTTCTTTGTTTATTTAATTATTGAATGACACTCATACACTAATAAACAAGTAAATGTTCATATATTTAGTGAAATGTATTAAAACCATGATTAGATAATGTTATAATTACGTTATAACAATGGTAATAGCGTATATGTTTATTATTGTAATTATAATTATTATTAGTAGTCATTACCATGTCTCAGAGAAATACTAACGAGAATTCGGTTATATTAACATCTATGTATCTCTTATGCTAATTACATTAGTTAAATTAATGAAATTAATAATCTTTATCTTGTGGTAAGTACCTACTATAATTAAATTATGAATTCAGCATTTTCTTAAGAACCTATTAAAATTATAATTATTTTATAAAATAGAATTCTTTTGTATTTTTGAAACGTGAAATTTTTTACTTTCTTCCATTGCTGCAACAGGAAATTCTTCGATCGTGATGAACTTTCGAAACTGAGTTTTCACCGGAAATATAATATGTTTTGAGGTGTGCTGACTATGAATAGAATGTTTTAAGCGATTGTATTCTCTGATTTGTGTACGCGTGCCTGTGTATGTGCGTTTCTTTTATCCTGGTATGAGGAAGTATTACAATCGTGTCAGATTTTCGAAACTGAGTTTTCACCTGAAATATATGTTTTGAGGTACTCTCAGAAAAAAAAAATGCTTTTAGCGAATGGTGTGTGAGCTTGGGTGTAGTAATGGTATGATTAAAATAGCTTCTTAATCATCTTCCTCTTCTACCGACGGAAGAGATTTTAGGATTCTTTTTTATAGAGCTAGGCCCATTTCCTTCTGTCTCGAACCAGGTCTTCTCTTTTCCGCCAATCTAATCCTCTCTTAGCAAATATATTTTGGACACTTTCAATCCACTTTCTTCTGGGTGTGGTCTTGGTATTTTGCCCTTCACTCTAGCATCATAAAGGGTAGCCAGCTGTGCTACCCTTTAGATTTTTTCCTTCCTATGAGCCTCTCTACAGCTTAGTGTCCGCTGATGGACAAACCTTGGCATTTTACCATCTTCGATTCTATTGAGGTAGTCTAATCACTCCCAATACATTATTATTATTATTTGTCTCTGGGGAGAGACCAAACCGCATGCTATCCAAAGCCCCACTGGGCTCATACAGCCATCCCAAAGAGAAACTACAACAAACCGGGTCCAGATCAAAAATATCCAGACGCGGGACTAATCCATCTAAGATTCACGGCAGTCCGAACAAATTGGGCAATAACCTTAACGGGAAATAGCCTAAGCTCTTCCACTGGGGCCAAGGAGTCTTCTCTTTTTAATGTGGGAAGCTCCAGGGTGAATAGAAGGCTTCACCTTCTATTCGTCAAGACCGTCCGAGCGCAGCATTAAGTTATACTGCACCCTTCTCGAGGTGGCTCCGTTTAAAACCAAACTCGGCGGCTCTAGACCTGGACGTCGATAAAAGTCCCCGGCGGAACTTGGGTGTACCCGCTGGTCATCTGAGGTGGTGCCCCCAGGGGCAGCTTCAGAGACACACCCCCCCCTAAAACAGGGTGTTATGCGTACCGTGCCCATGTAGGTTTGCAGCCAGGGGGTAATACAGGCTGTATTATAACGGTGCCTTCCTGAAACCGGGCCGCATCAGGGAGTAATAAATGGCCTTGCTGTGTCATGCGGGGCTCTGGTGCAGTCGACCGATGAGAAACCCTAGCTGTACGTGGGAATGATCCATGAAGA
Organism: Triatoma infestans; assembly: GCA_011037195.1. NCBI lineage: Eukaryota > Metazoa > Arthropoda > Insecta > Hemiptera > Reduviidae > Triatoma > Triatoma infestans. The sequence continues at coordinate 13,313 of JAAEAF010002886.1, read as the reverse complement.
AAACTAAAAAATCTAAATTTGAAACCAGGCGGGTAGCTACCGCCACTTTACAACCTGCGGCCCAAGCCACAAAGGAGCGCGCTCCCAGTGGAATGGGCATGCGGGGCATGCCTCGCATTAGCGAGGCGAGTACTTCTCGTCAAGCTGAGCAGGTTCAAGTAAGTAAGCGGGTGGATACCGCGATTGTAACAATGGAACCTCAGGTATCCAAGGAGCAAGCTCCTGGTGGGGGTGAAGCTGGCAGTAGGCCTATTACTAGCGGTGGCGGGGAGGCTCCCGCTCATCCTTCTGGTGCGGCAGGGAAAGAGGAGGCACCGGGTCGGAAAAGGAGCGGGAGGAAGAGGACGTTACCGCCACCGCCCCCAGGGCAACCGGGGGCGATAGATGACCCTCTGAGGAGAGGCCTCAGTGGTGCAGGCGTTCGATGGTATCTCCGCGCGCTTGCTGGGGGCATGACCCCCCAGGAAGCAAGAGCGGAGGCTGAGAAGCACAGAGCACAGCGGGGGAGCAGTAGCCCACCTCAGCGTGCTCATGGTAAGCGGGAGAGATATATAACACCTCCCGAAAGGAAAGATATTAAAAGAAGAAGGGTGGTACCTTCTGGTAGTACACATCCCGGGACTTCCTCGGGGGCCAACCCAGGCCTTTGCCGACCTGGCACCAGCTATGCTGGTGCAGTACAGGCGGTGAGAGTTGGGGTGATGCCTCGACGTTTCCCGGATGTGATACTCAGTGCTGAGGAGTTATCAGCACTGGAGGATGCTATTGTGGAGGAAATAGCCCTTGGATGGGAGCATAAGCTCCAATTTGAGGGCATACATTTTCGTCCAGGGATGCTGTGGCTAGATTGCTTTGATCAGCACACGGCGGACTGGCTGCAGAGCAGGGTATCAACCCTGAGTACTTGGACGGGAGTGGAGTTGATGGCGTGCTCGGGAGAGGATTTCCCGAAGATGCACACCATCACTACCTTCTTTCCAAGGAGTGCGGAGAAGGGCATCAAGAAGGTCTTGGCCTTGGTGGATGCCCAGAACGTGGGAGTAAACACGAAGATCTGGAAGATCCTCGTGTGTAAAGAGGAGAATGGAGGCCTCTTGATGACCGCCGCGATCGACGATCAGTCGTTTGAGGCGGTCAGGAGGGGAGGAGGAACCATCCGATTTCGGTTTGGGAAGCTCCCCATTAGAGGCTGGAAGAAGCTGGAGGGTGAAGGGGATGATAAGGAGCAGCAAGCTCCTTTGTCCTCTACTCCAGCAGAGGAGCCGCCGAGGGAGAGTTCATCCCCGGGGCTCGAGTACGATTCTCAGCGACGGGAGAGCCTGGGAGACATGGGAGCAATGGATCTCTCAGCCCTCCGGGCAAGCCTCTCGGTCGAGGAGGAGGAGAAGCTCCTGGGGGAGGAGGGGGGTGCTCCCCCCCCATGAGCAAGTACCCTTCGGGAATGAGTACCGGGGTAGCCCAGGTGAACCTACACCATGCAAAGGGGGCATCGGCCACCATTGCGAGGTTGTTCGCCAAAAGGCTACTTAGCCTGGTGCTGATTCAGGAGCCGTGGACAGTCAAAGGACGGATTTGTGGACTGTCAGGTAAGTACAGTAAGGTAGTATGGGATGCTAAAAGTGAAAATCCTAGGGCCTGCATCCTGATCAGAAATAATATTAATTACACATGTTTTTCAGAATTTACGACGCGGGATCTGGTATCCATTTTGGCCCACTTGAATTATGGAGGTAACAACCGCGCCGTTGTGATAGCATCCAGTTACTTCGCTGGGGACAGGGATGTACCGCCGGCGGAGGTTCAGAGGTTGGTAGAATACTGCCGGGAGCGGAAGCTGCCTTTCCTCATTGGATGCGATGCGAACGCCCACAACAGAGTGTGGGGGAGCAGAAGTAACAACAGAAGAGGTGAGTACCTTTTAGAGTTTATCCTCCAATATAACCTAGATATTTTTAACGTCGGGGCGTCACCTACGTTCGTAACTAGGGCTAGGCAGGAGGTTCTGGATATTACCTTTGGTAGTCCTAGCATCGGGCAGTTTGTCGGGAGCTGGGAAGTCTCGGATGAGCCTTCCCTTTCAGATCATCGAATTATTACATTCAGTCTGGAGGGGTTTGGCGATGGGGGTGCAGAGTGGAGAAACCCCAGACGTACGAATTGGGAGGAATTTGTTACCAATTTGAGCTGCGCTCTAAATCGTACAGGCACTGCGAGGGCGCCGCAGTGTCGTTTGGAGCTGGAGCATAGGGTAGAGGAACTGAATGAGGCGCTGGTAGGCGCCTTTGAAGACAGTTGCCCCGTGAGTAGACTCCGGTGCTGTAGGGACGTCCCCTGGTGGAGCAGAGAGCTGTCAAATCTAAGATCCAAAGTGCGCAAGCTCTTCAATAGGGCCAAGCGCACTGGGGATTGGCAGAGCTACACGCGGGCGCTTACTACCTACAACAAGGAGATTAGAAAAGCTAAAAGAACTAGTTACAGGAAATTCTGTGAGGACATCAGCTCCGCACCCGTGGCAGCCAGATTGCATAGGGCAATGGCCAAACACGGTGTTGGAGCATTGATGTCACTCAAAAGACCTGATGGCAGCTATACGCAGGATGGGGAGCAACGTGCTCTTCTCCTGCTGGAGACCCATTTTCCGGGGAGTCTGCCACCAGAGGATGGTACTGACACGATAGGGCCCAGCAGACCGGTAAGGGATGACTGGGAGGTGGCCAGAACCATCTGCACGCCACTAAGAATAGAATGGGCAATAAATAAGTTTCAGCCCTTCAAGTCGCCTGGTGTGGATGAGGTTTTCCCGGCCCTCCTACAAAAGGGCCTAAGGGAGGTTCTTCCACACTTGGTTAAGATCTTTCGGAGCAGTTTGGCACTCGGGTATATACCGAGGCCGTGGAGAAGGGCTAGGGTGGTCTTTATCCCCAAGGTTGGGAAAAGGGATGCCACCTTGCCCAAATCCTTCAGGCCTATCTGCCTTACGTCTTTTCTTTTAAAGACTATGGAGAAGGCCGTGGATAATTATATCAGGACAGGTGTTCTGGAGAGGGTGCCCTTGCACCCCTGTCAGCACGCATATCGAGCGGGAAGGTCGACGGATACCGCTCTATATCGGCTGACAGATGTAATCCAGAGGACCCTAGATGTTAAGGAAACGGCCATCTGTGCCTTTTTGGACATAGAAGGCGCGTTTGACAATACTTCCCATGAGGCGGTTGGCAGAGCCCTTGTTAGAAGGGGGGTGGATGGAACAACCGCCAGGTGGATGATGGAAATGTTGTCTACAAGAACGGTAGAAACTGTGGTGGGCTCACGGACCATCCGCTCCCGCACTACTCGTGGCTGTCCGCAAGGGGGGGTTTTGTCACCCCTAATGTGGAGCCTGGTGGTGGATGAGCTCCTCTACAAACTGACGGACGTCGGCATTGCCTGTCAGGGATATGCTGACGACGTCGTCATTATTGCTAGAGGAAAGTTTGAAGAAACCCTATGTGACATAATACAGAGGGGTCTAGATATCACTAGCGAGTGGTGTGTCTCAGTGGGGTTGAAGGTTAATCCAACGAAAACCACTGTGATACCCTTCACTAGGAAAAGAACACTCCCACGCCTGAAAAATATCCGGCTAGCCGGAGAAGAAGTAGGGTGGGAAAAGGAGGTTAAGTACCTAGGGGTGACTTTTGATAGTAAACTCCTATGGAAGAAACACATTGAATCAACTGTTAATAAGGCCACTGGCGCCCTCATGATATGTAGGAGGATGGCGGGCAAATCCTGGGGATGCCCCCCGAGAATCCTACGGTGGATGTACACCATGATGGTGAGACCAGTTATCACCTATGGCGCGGTGGCTTGGTTTGGAAAGACCAAAGAAGTATCGGTCAGGAGAACTCTTGACAAGGTACAGCGGCTCGCATGCTTGTGCATGACGGGGGCTATGAGGACTTGCCCCACCGCCGGGATGGAGGTTATCCTCAATCTGTCACCTTTGCACCTAGTGGTGGAAAGGGCGGCGAAGGGGGCCCTTTTTAGGATCTCTAGGGGTGGTGCAGGAGGGGAGGGATGGCTGGGGGTTAGAGAGTTGGTATTCTCACCTTTGGGCTCCCTCATCTGGCACCTCCCTAGGGATGGTATGGTTAAGAAGTATAGCTTCACAAAAAATTTTTCGTCGAAGCTGGGCACCAAAAGTGAGTGGAGCGAAGGATCCGCTCTGTTGGGCATTAAGGAACATGCCATTAAATGGTATACGGATGGGTCGAAGACCCTCGAGGGGACTGGGGCAGGGGTGGTTGGTCCAAGGATCAAACACTCGGAACCCATGGGTAAATTTCCCAGCATCTTTCAGGCGGAGATATACGCTATTGGAAGATGCGTTCAATTTAACCTCGATAGGGGATATAGGAATCGGGAGATTGTAATCCTTTCCGATAGCCAAGCAGCCATCAGAGCTCTGGGTGCACCAGTTATTAACTCTAAAATGGTTTGGGAATGCCTAGATAAACTAAACGATCTGGGCAGTAGGAACAAAGTCGCACTTTGGTGGGTGCCGGGGCATGTTGGCATTGAAGGGAATGAGACGGCCGACGCCCTGGCCAAGATAGGCGCTATGACACCACTTTTGGGGCCGGAACCTTTTTGTGGGATTAGCGACCAGTGTCTGTTAGAGGAACTTAAGAAGGAAGAGGAGACGAAGAGATCTCAACTCTGGTACTCCCTCCCCAGGTTGCGGCAGGCCAAGATCTGCTTGGGAAATTATAACCAACGGAGGTCGGAGGCCTGCATTGGATTGAGTAAGAACAAGCTCCGCGTACTTACGGGTTTCCTCACGGGGCATTGCCGACTTAGAGGACACCTGGCGAAGCTGGGCTTGGAAAGTGACAGCTCATGCAGATTCTGTGGGGAGTTGGAGGAAACTCCAATACATCTCCTAACAGACTGCGAGGCTGCCACTCAGAGAAGATTCAGGAACCTGGGTAGCTACCAGGTGGAGGAGGGGGATATACCCTCTCTAGAGCCCGTCAGGGTATTAGGATTCCTCAGGGACCTTAACCTGATGGAGATATTGTAGAACGCATGTTCAATTGGGCATCCGTTCGGGTGCTATGGGCAAGCCTGTGGCACCCAGGGGGCATAGCACAATAGACCTGCTCAAGGTCGCAGTGCGTTGGCCCCCCGCTAAAAAAAAAAAAAAAAAAAAAAAAAAAAAAAAAAAAAAAAAAAAAAAAAAAAAGCCTTCCACAGACATCTTGTTCCGACCAAAGGTCCTAATCCTAGTTTCCTCAGAACCCAAGCAATCTGTCGTGAGATAGATGGGTGTTTCCGTCTTAAACCACATTATGTAGAGATGTCTCCTTAAATCGCACTGTCCAGTAAGGGATCCACTAGATGCCTGAGAGAGTTCCGTGAAAGACACAGCAACGTCTCACTAATAGTCCTGTCCGGACCACCGATGAGCATCTTAGACTGCCGACAGACAACCAACTTTGCTCACCCATAAGGATGAATGCTGTGAAGCTATCCTTAACTGGAAGCCTGACAAACATGTGCCAGAAGATGCGCCAATAGCAGACTCGTGACCAATGAAAGGAAGAGAGGCGAGTAATTTGGCAAACCTATCCAACTCCTCATTCCCAAAAATTTCCATATGACCTGGTACCCAAACTAGAAACACATCCTCCAAAGAAGAAAGCTCTTCCAATCTTTTAGTACATTCTAGCACTTTCCAACCTGGAAGTGAAGACACTTAAACTTAACACCTTCAGCGTCGTAGCTTGTCTGTCCGAGCAGATATAAACACATTTTAAGTTAGTGTTACATACTCTCTCATCCAAGAAACAACAAAGAATAGCATAAACCTCAGTCTGGAAAACGGAAAACTGTGGTCCATTCACCAAGCGATCCCCCTCCCCAAAAAAACATTATCTTCCAGCATATCTCTGCTGCCATGATATCTGTAAACTTTGTCTTATTGTCGTATTGCGGATTCTGTCCATTGTTTTCCCTTTTAACTTTCTTAGAAACCACATTTCCATTGCTTTCAGACAAGCTTTTTGGTGAATGTCCAAGTTTATCTTGAATATAGAAGAGGTACATAAGTGTTCCGGTAGGCCGCCTTTTTGATGTTCCTAGATATTTCTCTTTTATTGTGGCATCCTTTCTTCAAGCTATTAAAACATCGGCTTGCCACTTGGATTCTCTCTCGCATTTCTGAACAAAGGAATTCAAAAATTTTTATTTTATTTAGTTATCACCAATTCATGTGACCATACGATGTTGGTTAAAATCCATTAACCAAAATTACGGTTAAAATTCATCAGCGATTTTACTATATTCTTTAAGTTCTCGAAAATGTTTTCCATGATTTTTTTTAGATTTCGTAAACCATTCAAACATAATAAGTGCTTATCACTTTTATTTGAACTATTTTTCTCTAGGAAATTTGGTTTTTTGTGGGGGCTGCAACATTAAGCTTTTCTGCAAAGTACCACTTTAGCAAAATATTTGGTTCTATTACCTATATAATTAATATGAAGGTACAGTAAATGGAATTTGCTAGAATTCCAACTTCCCTCTGCATAAGGTAACATTCTTTTAAACAATATATTAGAGAACACTTTAAAGGCCGCATTCAAAAGAGTTATTCCGAGATTGTTCACACATTCAAGGGTATCCCAGTTTTTGAGCACTGGGCAAATTATACCACTTCTCCGCTATCTTTTCTTCTTTCCATACGATAGATAATTCTGTAATCTTTCCCTGCTTTTTTTAATTGATTCAGCCGGTATTTTGTCGGGTTCCGGAGACTTATTGTACCTTAAGCTTTCGATTGCCTCCAGTACTTTGTCGAATGAGGGTGGTATTTCTTTTTCATCAGTTTCCTCTCCAGTGATATCAACCTTCTCGTGCACATCAGCAGAACTGTCATGACAGTTGAATGCTCATCAAAGTGATCTTCAATCTGCCAATATTTTGTTACTGTCACTTAAAACTGGGCTATTTATTTATTTATTTATTTATTAACAAGCTTATAGGTGCAACACCTTCAGCCCGGAGTTGCTACAAATGAAAAAAGAACTTAAAGTACACATTCCATGAATTAAAGTAATAAAATACAAATAATAACATAATACATAATAATACATATAAAAAAACAAATATATAATTGAGGTGATGAAAAACTAAGGAAGAAAAAACAAAAATAACCAGACCGGTACATAAACAAAAAAGGATAACCCGAATGACATCATTCGTTTATCAAAAAACTTTTAATTTTTAAAGCCTCAGAAACATAGTTATAAACATCACACATTTGTAATTTAGACCCAATTGATAACAAAGTCTGGTACTGATGTTGGGGAGGTGACAAGGAATCAATATACTTTGCTAAGTAATATGTACGTAAAACTTGGTAAACGGGGCAGTCAAATAGAAAATGGATTAAAGAATCGGGGGCCAAGTCATGGCACAGACTGCAGATACTATTACTGTCAAAAACATATTTAATGCCATTACAGTACAGAGTTGCAATTTTAAGGTTTGCTAATCTTAACTGAAGTATAATCCTTAATAAATTAATTGAACAACTCCAATCTAAATAATTCTCTGTTAGGCCTAAGGCGCTTAAATTTCTGTACTGTGCATTAAATCTGCAAGAATCTACAACATAATGGATATCTTCACTTAAACACATATTTTTAAATCGTAATATTAGATTCTTGAGCTCCCGTTTAATGACCCGTTGGTCCAAGGATCGTAAAATTTCTGCCGAACCTATAGGTGTTAAGAAGCTATTCAATTTAGATATCCAGTTATACTTACAAAAAGCACCATGTAAATGTTTTTGGTAAAGAACATCAAAGCAGATTCTGGGCAGTCTTCCTGAAGGCATTTTCAGAATTTTTAATAAAAAATTCAACATTAATTTAAAAACGGCAACTTTCAATGGGTTAAGTCCAAATTCTAATCTAATAAAACTATTAGGGGTGGACATATTTAAATTAAAGATTCGCTTTATAAATTGGAGCTGTACTTTCTCAATTTGATTAACATAATCAACTGCCCAAATCTGTCCAGCATATAACAAAGTTGAAGTAATAAAAGCATTAAGCAATTTCTTTCTAACTTTATTACTAGTTATTCGAGACTTCATTAGAATATTAAGAACTTTCCAAGAGGCCAATTTCCCTTTTGCCATAAAATGGTTACAAGCTTGATAAAAACTTCCGGTCGAACTAAACGGTAAACCTAGGTAAGTGAATGATTTCACGATATCTAATCTTTCTTTATTAAGTATGACAGACCGGAATTTTTTTTGCCGAGTGCTCTTTGAAAAGTAAACTATTTTGGTTTTTTGTGCATTAACAGTAAGATTATTTTCATTACAATATTCTTCTAAAATCACCAAATTATGCTGCAACTCAATTACAGAGCTAGAAAAGATTACAATGTCATCTGCATAACACATCAATAGCAAGCGATTGTTCTCATTTAAAAACAAACCGGAAGCACCTTTTGATCTAAAGAACTGAGTAATATCAGATATGAAAAAGTAACTGGGCTATAACACAAGTCTCTGATGTTTTCTAAACCTTCTTCCTATCCTCAACCTTCTTTACTTAAAGTTACTTTACTACACTAATTTACCAAAAATTTTTAATTATTACCCCTTAAATTTTTTAAAATTTTACCCCTTTTACATTTAGTTGATGCTTGTATCAACTTGTGGAAAGATCTATGCGATTGATTGAAGAAATAACCTCGTTGAATCTAGAAATGCAGGCGATTTTGCGTCACTACTTTAAAAAAAGGCTATTGTACAAACGCCGCTTCCGAAATTGATAAAGTAGATAGGGAAGGCTCTGTACAGATCATAGGCTGCACAGAACTGGTTCAAAAAATTTAGAGACGGTGAAATGAGCCGGGAAAGTAAGCTTCATCCAGGACGTCCTCACTCCTTAGATTCAGCACTTCTGGCGACAGCTGTAGAGGTGGATCCTTGCACCAGCACCAGAAAACTTTCAGGTGGATTAGGCGAGTCCTACTTAATCATAAACCGCCACGTATGAGCATTCACCATAGTACCCAGAAGCTGCTCAAACATCCATATCAATTTACGCGTGACGAGTAGAAGTATGTGAAACCCTTCGTTAAAACCCGAGTGATTTTCGTTTCATCAAACAATTTACTAGTTGCGTTGAAAAGAGGGTTTATTTTAACTACAACAAACAAACACAATGGATTAGATCAGGCCAACCAACTGTACCGTGCCCCTAAGAGAAAGGTTTGAGAAAAAAGTGACGCTTGTAGTGGACGTACGAGGACGTCATCTTGAGCTAGTTCCTGATGGCAGCGCGATTACGTCCGAACTCTACCTCACTTGGCTAGAACAAATATATATATTCCGTTTTGTCTACAAAATTTCCCCCCTGAGTTAATTAAAAAAGTGTACTTCACACTCACGTCAAACGTTCTCAGTAACAGAAGATTTGAGTTTCGAGCTTCTCTCTCATACAGCCCAGATTTAGCACGCTCTGATTACCATCTATTTTTATAACATGTTTTGGGCATTAGACTTTATCAAGTAGATAATAAAACTTGTCTTTTTCTACATCACCTTTCTTCTCTGTTAGGGCATGCCAATTTATAACCAGTAGTTAAAGAACTTTCCTCGCAAACATTGGTGTGTAAGCTTCGAAATCTATCACTACTTTTTTTGGTGCCCTGCCAACTATAAAGCTAGTGCCCAGCACATGCTTATCCTTGTTGCAGCTGTAGTATATACAGCAAATTTTCTATCCATAATTTCGTGACCCAACCATCTTATTTCCTACAATGCTACAATATCCAGTTCAAAGTTTTCAAGTTCATTTATCAGCACCTTCAAGGCAACAAGTCTATAAAGAGTTCTTTCCGTTTAAATCATGTTGTTTCCGTTTCCAAGTTGTAGGTCTATTTTTCCGTTTATTCTGCCCAGCTTTTCCTAGGGTACTTGGTTTCAAGACCATATTATTTTTCTGAAGTCGAGGTGTTAACCCTCCCTGAGTGGCCAGAGAGATTTTGTTTGGGTTGTTCTTCACTAAGATGGCTGCCGGCCAAGGCTCAGAGGACCATTCCTCCAGACAATGCGCTTAGTTTAATGTGGCGGCGCTATCTCGCCACTACAGCACACCAACAACATTCAGTAGTTCTATAAGACTGTCTGCGCCTATAGACAGCCCACCTCTTCCCCGATGTGCTTTCCCTTGTGCTTATTCGTCATACAAAGCTTGCTTATTTCGCAACTGACCACTATATCTAATGGCCATTCCTCACTGAAACCTTGTTGTCAGATGGTAAGATTAAACATTGATTAGGCATGATTTTCGATGTTAATTCAATTTCAAAAATTTGATACGATTTATAGAATCTCTTAAAACATTAAGAGAAAGTAAAAATATGAGAGGTTCTAATAATCTAGAAGGTGATGCGCTGAAAAAATTAAAATTAGAAAACGGGAATGTGAAACAATAATTGGATAAGAAATTATTCTCTGTTCATTAAGGTAAAATTTAATTGCATCCAGTTGAAAAATAAATATTTGTGAGAAAATACTTTCGTTATATTCAGAAAACATTATTATCCTAAAGTTAATGAAGGTAAGTTAAAACTCTATATACCATTAAGAGTTATTATTTGAGGTATAGCTGTGAGAGAAATTTATACTCCTTTTGTAAAGTAACAGAAACTTTATGCAGATATTCAAACAGTTTGTGAGCCAATTGGGAGCTCTAAAATAAGAGAAATAGCAATCTATTTGTTACAATATTATTACACAGAACTTTCATCTCTGATATTTTCTTATAGTTTTCTTCTTGCAAAAATATTATAGTAAATTATCAGGAAACTAATATTCCATCCTGGTTTGTGAAAATAACTATTTGATAATTCATTTAATTAATTTTTTTTTTTTGCATTAGTTTGCAGTTTACAAATTATTGACTATGTTCAGATAACAATGAAATTATTTAAGTAAAATCGTATTATAATTAATGTCTTCTTTCTCTTCTTCTCCATCCAACCCCTGTCCGTGGCCCCTCGGCCATTTGACGCCGTGCCATCCAGTAGAGTTGGCCCGCCATTGCAAAACTGTTATCTTGGTCATTGGCTTCCAGGCCAGTACAGCTAAGGAGCCTTCCATACACAGGGGGCATTGGGAGAAGTCAACAAGACCAAAGCGGTGCAGATGGAACTCCTGAAGGTGGAGACCGCGACGTCTCTCGGTAGGTTGTTGGAGGATGGTGTTGGATGTGACGATTGGTTCCCATCTTTTGCCAACGGCAGCCGCCCCCCAAGCCATCCTCACAAACCTCCTTCACAGATAAGTTGATGATGCCGCGTATTGATTTGTATGTGGCTGGTTGTTCTACTTGAGGGTGCAAGCAGCCGTCCTTGGCGAGCTTGTCCGCGCGCTCGTTCCCGTCAATCCCACAATGTCTGGGTACCCACTGGAGATGGACTTCTGTTCTAGATAGAAGTTGGAGAAGCGTTTCTGGCCATTTATGTCCATAGGTCTCCCTCCTGCTTGCAGTGCTGCCATGGAGACACAGGGAAAGACAGTAATTTACCTGCAGCCTCACTTATAGCTGCCACATCTTCATCGAAGTTTGATTTAGTTTGCCTACAGGGATTGGTAAAGTTTTGCCTACAAGAAATCAGCAAAGAAGCCCGCGCGGCACCTGCATTAACAAAAGAGTGTTATAATAATGATAGGGGCATGTTTTATATTTAATGATGTTAAAAACTGTTTTCTATATACCTCTTATTGAGGGCAGATCATAAGCACATGTTCTAGATCCTTCTAAACTCCACATCTTGGAAATAATGGGGTATTAACTACATTCAACTTACTTAAATGAGCCTTGCATACGACATGATTACTTCTGCATTCTGCACATAGTGCTTAATGCTTAAATTTATTAATTTAAATAAATAGAAGTTGAACAAACCAAGAGTGACGGTTTAATTTAGGGATCAGCATTTTGTAAAATGTTTTTTTATTATTAGTAATATTTCTTTTGCTACCTTTCAATTATAGTAAAGCTAAAACTCCCAAAAGGAATTTTTATTGATAAGAACTGGCCACTAGTAGCTGCCTCCTTAACTAACTGATCTACTGTTTCATTTGTGATGGATGCCAGAAACATATTTTATTTGAAAAATATTATTTCAAGAATATCCTAACATTCAAAAAAGGGTAAGCCAGGTAGAAGAAGTCCAGTTATTCCAGTTAAGTCAGACACATATTTCATGAACCTTGATAGCATTGTCCTACCCCTTCTTCTCACAGGGGAGGAATTGAACGAACAATTAGAAGACATTCCTTTAAGCACATTTTTGTTGTAGACACCGAAGCAGAACACTTGTTTTTCGCTCACTTAGCATCAGTGCATATCAATAAGTTTATAATATCTTGCAAATAATTTGTAGTTATCATTTCAATAGAATATATTTATTGTTAGCAGTGGTGACTACTTTCTTATTTCTGATACTTCACTCTCTTAAACATATATACTTAAAAGCCCTTTTACAAAACCGCTCAAGCCACTACAACACAACGTCACCTATAACATTTCACATTATCTACTCTTTTCAGAGTGCCGCTTTAGCCAACTTATTTCTATAACTTTTCCTAAACAATTTGCATTATTTACATTGTCTATAATATTAAAGATTAAGTGGCTCTCAGCGGAGTAAACTGATATATTATTTAGTTTTAGTTAAGCATCTTTACAGTCACTCAATATGGTGACTTTTATTCCATCAACTGTTAATATATACTATAAAGCCATATAGATTGACCACTAAGTCGGCCATGTTTACTGATACATTATTATTTAAAAGTATAGGTTAGTGACGGGATATATATATACTGCAGAGCCTGTCACATTCACTATATTTCGATTTATCTGTAAAACGAAATATGTGTCTGACTAAATCTCTCTTAAAATGTACATAATAAATACAGAATCCACAAAATATCCTAAAATGAAATTTACCGGAAAAATGTTTTATATATATATATACAGTTTGTATTCCAAGTTTAAAGGAAATCAATAATCTCGTTTTCGAGAAAATTCCAAAAATACAGGAAGCTATTCTGTAAAGTTGCACTTCCTCTCAACCGAATTTCATTATATTCGGAATTCTACCAATTTACATGAATATTATGTAAGTGGTAGAAACCAAACACTGAACTGAAATGGTATTTTGGATGCAATCTTAACGCTTACTATTCCTCTCAGACTCCCCCCCCCCAAAACACAATTTTTCGCGGGAAA
>JAAEAF010002885.1:0-18208 GCA_011037195.1 Triatoma infestans | reverse complement strand
ATTATCATGCCCCTTATCGGCAGAGCAGGCGCTGAAACTCATAGAGAGAAATCTGAGACCAGAGTATCTCTCCATTTTAGGCTTAATTACATACTCGACCCTCGAGGAGTTGGAGAGGGCCATAGGAGCTCTGGAGTTGGGGAAGACGCTGGCCGCAAGGTTCAAGGAACCACCTACCAAAGGATTGCTGGAGCCGGAAGCCGGGTACGCACGTGAGAAGAAAGCACTTCCCCGGGTAGCCATGACGACGGCCATAGACCCGGAACCGGAGCCTGAAGGGCTTAAGGACGAGGAATCTCAAAACTCGAATAACTTATGTTGTTGTTGCTTGGCGGCTAAACCAGATGCAAGGACCGAGAAGGAAGAGAAGACCAGCCGGAAGCCATGTCGAGTCATCTGCTGGAACTGCCGGACGGAGGGCCCCCTATTTCGTACTTGCTCGCAACCGCGGCAAGTATTCTGCATGAAGTGTGGGAAGCAAGGTGTCAAAGTCTATCAGTGTGAGATCTGTCGAGCGAAACCCCGCTCGGGAAACGGCGCCGCAGCCCGGGAATAAAAGGTCCCAACCCGGACTGGTGCCACAAAGGGACGCAGGAGAGCTGGTCACGCTGGATGGCTCAACAGGAAGAAGGAGCGGCGGCTTGCGTGGCAGCCATTACAGCCTTGGAAAAGAAGGATGGAGATTCCCGACCATACTTACAGGTGGAGGTGTTAGGCGTACCATTGCTTGGTTTATTGGACTCTGGAGCCTCCAGGACCCTAATTGGGGAGCAGTACTGGAAATTACTACATTCCCATGGTCTCCGGTCTAACAGAACCCCGGAGACGAAGGTAATGGCACCGAATGGGACTGAGTGCCAAGTAGGAGGCGAAATGGTTGTTCCATTCATGTTACAGGGGAGCGTGGCCGCCATAGCCGTATTAATCATCCCTGACTTGACCTGTCAGCTCATACTCGGAGTCGACTTTTGGAGGCGGATGGGCATTATACCAGACCTGGTAGCGGAGGCATGGCGCTTCGGCCCTGCCAAGCCTGGGTTATCATGCTAGCCTTGGGGTTACCATCCATCGGTGGCTAGCATGATAACCCCAAGGCAGGAACTTACACTAGACCAAAGGAAGAAGCTGGATTCACTGTTGGATGATTTCATAGTCAGAAGTGGACAGGAGATCGGCTGCGTGAAGGGTTACCACCATAGGATTGATACCGGCGATAGCCCACCGATTAAGCAACGCTACTATCGTGTGTCGCCTGCAGTACTAGCCAGTATGCACGGGCAACTCGACGAAATGTTAGCCCAGGGAATTGTGGAAAGAAGCCACAGCCCTTGGTCCTCTCCAGTGGTTATGGCCAGGAAGAAGGATGGGTCTTACAGATTTTGCATGGACTTTAGAAGACTGAACGCTGTCACAAAGAAAGATGCCTACCCGCTCCCATATGTCTCCCATATTCTGGACCGGCTGAGGGATGCGCGCTACCTATCCACCCTAGACCTCAAGAGTGCATACTGGCAGATCCCCATGGAGGAGTCCAGCAAGGAGAAGACTGCTTTTACTGTGCCAGGACGTGGGCTTTTCCAGTTTACGAGGATGCCTTTTGGTCTTCACAATGCTCCAGCCTCTTGGCAGCGACTGGTCGACTCCGTGTTAGGGGACGATTTGGAGCCTACAGTCTTCGTATATCTGGACGACATCGTCATTATAACCCCGGACTTTGAAGGCCACGTCCAAACCCTGCAGAAGGTCCTAACCAGACTTCAGGCCGCCGGCCTAACAATAAACAAGGAAAAGTGCCAGATCGCCAGGGATGAACTATGTTACCTGGGATACGTTGTGGATAGACACGGGCTTAGAGTAGACCCAGGGAAGGTGAAGAGCATTCTGGCATACCCTAGACCTGCCAACTGCAGACAAGTGAGGGCTTTCGTTGGCCTGGCCTCCTGGTATCGCCGGTTCATCCCAGAATTTCCCATGAGGATGGAACCGCTGACAAGGCTCCTACGAAAGAACAGGAAATGGCAATGGGGAAAAGAAGAGGAAGACGCCTTCGAGGAGATCAAGAGCCGCCTTATCGAGGCCCCTATCCTAACATGCCCGGACTTCACTCGACCCTTCGTGGTCCAAACAGATGCATCCACCGTCGGTCTGGGAGGAATACTGTCCCAGGAATTCGACGAGGGAGAGAAAGTAGTGGCATACGCTAGTAGGACTCTAAATCGAGCCGAGAAGAAATATTCCGCCACTGAGTTAGAATGTCTTGCCGTCGTGTGGGCCATTGAGAAATTTCGGCCATATATAGAAGGCACCGCTTTCAAGGTCATCACGGACCATCAAGCATTGCAGTGGTTGCATCGAATTAAGGAACCATCCGGAAGACTTGCTCGGTGGGCGCTGAGACTACAAAATTACGACTTCATAATCAAGCACCGCCCAGGGAAACAGAATTTAGCGGCAGACGCTCTCTCTAGGTCTATTACGCAGGCCGCTCCGATAGAAGTCGATGATGATACACACGACCGTTGGTACCGTTCGATGCGGGAGAAGATTAGAGAGAGACCTCAGGAGTTTACCAACTGGAGGATTGTATCGGACAGCCTCCAACGTAAGGCCCCGAATAAGACCCCTATCCAGGACGGAAACGCATGGAAGATCGTGGTTCCTCAGGCGGGAAGAGCAGGCGTTCTGAAAGAATGTCACGACGACCCAAAGGCTGGACACTTCGGCATCTTCAAAACCCTGAAGAGAGTGACGAGGCTATACTACTGGCCACGAATAGTTCGTGATGTCGCTAAATATGTCAAGAACTGCTCCATCTGCAACTCCCTCAAACCGGAGCAAAAGAACCCAGCCGGATTCTTGGGCCAAGCCGCAATTCCGAAATTGCCATGGCAGGTCGTTTGTACGGACCTCATGGGACCATTCCCACTATCAACCAAGCAAAACCGGTTCCTATTGGTGGTGACGGATTGTTGGACTAAATACACTGTGTTGTTTTCTCTACGGAGGGCCACTTCCGCGGCAGTGACACGAAGTATAGAAGAGGAATCTTCCTCACATACGGGGTGCCTCAAACCTTACTGAGCGACAGTGGGACTGTTTACAAAAGCAAACTATTCCAAGATATGCTTGCCAAGTTTGGAGTGGAACAGCGCTTCACAACCCTTTACCATCCCCAAGCAAACCCAACAGAGCGGGTCAACAGAGTCATTAAAACAATGCTGGCAGCCTACGTCGGTCACAACCACCGGAAGTGGGACCGCTATCTAGCAGAGGTTGGCTTCGCCCTCAGGACCGCAGTACACGAGACGACAGGGTATACCCCCGCCTACCTGAACTTCGGACGGGAAATTGTGGCACATGCCTTAGAATATAGGCTGGAGGGCAATGAGCGGGGACACACGGGAGAAACAGACGCCAAGAGACAAGGCAGGCTAAGAGTGATCATGGAAGATGTCAGGGAGAGGCTACGTCAGGCTCATGAGGTCAGCGCTCGCAGATACAATCTCCGGCGGCGGGCAGTTGACTTTGAGGAGGGGCAGCAAGTATGGGTGAGAACTCACCCCCAGTCCGACACCGCTAGATACCATTCCGCCAAATTAGCGCCCAAGTTTCAACCAGGGAGGATCAGGCGCCGGGTTTCTCCGACGGTCTTTGAGGTCGTGGATGCAAATGGATGCAGTTTGGGAAACCGGCATGCGCTCTGATTTGAAGCCACACCCTAACTAGAGGTCAACTCGACCAGGCGGTCGCCTTCTCGGCTCCCCCTCCCGAGGAGGGGGAGAGATGTTAGAAAAAAATAGCAGCGACATCTCTGGACAGATAGAGGAACTACCCACCTAATTTTATATGTTAATGAAAAGTTAAATTAAATCACCTGGCTGCTAATTGCAACTCTTTTAAAAATCCATATGGTTACTTTTAAGATGATTTTTAAACAGAGAGACGAGATAGAAAGGTCGTGTTTATAAGTTTAGTTTAATTTGGACATTAAATAATAATTAAACCCGCAGGGGTGAGTGATTTTTTTCCTATTAATTAATCTTAACAGTTGTTTAATCTAATGATAATGCTTGTAATAGTAATATGTAATGTCATTCTTAATCTATTTTGATGCACAAGTGTATATTTATTGAGTTCTATTTGAGATTAACCAATATATGTTTGAACAGGTTTTTTTTTTGTTGTGAAAGTTAAAGAATAAACTCTCTGAAAAGAAACGTCTGTTTTATTTGTTGCTTACCCGAACCCAGCCGTCTTCACTGAGTAGTCGGAGCAGCCACAGGGCTTTACTAGAGACGTAACAAGAATTTCCATTCTAGAGAAAAGTAAGTGGTTCGGAGAACTGAATTGTATATTGTTGTAAGAAGTACTATTGCTTTCTTTGGGAGATGGGATAGCATTTTTGATGTAATTAAGTCAAAGCCTGACGCTTTCTGTATGGTAGGTGTTTCATGATGTGAGAAACTTCGGAACGGGTAAACGCCTTGGGAGGAGGAGAGAGTTGGAGAGGGATATCTAGGTCTGGCTGTATTTGATGTGTAAAATCAGGATCAAATGTGTCAGGATGGGCTTGCAAGATTGTGGTTAGGTATTGGGCAAACAAGTCTGCTTTTTCATAATCAGTTATGATCCACATTCCATTATCTTTACGAAGTGGTGATGGTGTGTTTTTAAAGGAAAGAATTGGTCGCGTTGCAGTCCATAAAGATTTATTTTCAGTTGTGAGAGATGCTGTGTAATCGTTGTACCTGTCCACTTTTAGTTTTGCTAGGAGATTTCAGCTGTCTAGTCAGTTTGTTGTATATTCTTTTGTCTGATGGATACCGAGTTTGGTGCCAATTGATCTAGCTCGACGTTTCTTAGTTATTAACTTTCTGATATATAGTTGTAAACTATCCGTGTAGTGTGTGGTATTTTTCTTAATGATTCGTGTTGAGTCCCAAGCAGAAGTTTGTATTGAGTAAGTTAAGTAATGGACAGCGTCGTCAATCTCTTCTCTAGTCTGTAAAGAAATATTCAAATCTATTTTTTGCTCTAAATGTTATTGAAACAACCTCCAATTAGTAGGTCCAGGCGTCAGCGTAGGTCTGTAGTTCGTGGTTGAGGGTAGTGTGTCGAGGACGAGGAGGACTGGAATGTGGTCAGAGGAAAGATCATTGAATATGAATATATCAGAGTGGATGAAAGTAGTTTGTGAGGTAATAAAGAAAACTAATATGTCAGATAATTTGGACTGAGATGTTGGCCAGTAAGTGGGTTGTGGAGGAGACAGGAAGCAATAAAAAGTAGGATATAGAGCATCAAGGAGAATACGTCCACGCGGATTCGCCACACGACATGCCCACCGTGGATGTTTCGCGTTATAGTCGCCACCAGAAATGAATTTTGGACCCAGGGTCTTGAAAATGATAGGAATTGTTGACTGGTGAGAGGTTTATTTGGAGGGCAGTATGCAGCAGCAATTTTGAAGGAAAACGGATTTGATTCTAAGAAAACGATGGTTGATTGGAGGGAATCGGTGGGATTGCTTGGAACGAGGTAATGGGGGAAGGAGCTTCGAATTAATATTGCTGTACCTCCAAGCGCTGTGACATCGGGATGGTCGGTTCGGTATGTGGTACAGTCTCGTATTTGAAAGTATGATTTGTTAGTGAAATGAGTTTCGGTGGTCAGTGCCACGTCGATTCTTCGGTCATGTAAAAATACGTCAGTTCGTCTCTATGGGATGTCAGTCCGTTGGCATTCCATAGAAGAATGGAAAGGGAATAGTGAGTTGCGAATTTATGATCTGTTATGACGAGGAAGTAGTTCGCTGACGACGGTGTTGAGAAGTGTAATAAAAGGATTCATTAAGGATTTAAATTCACTAATGAATGTGCTTAATAGAGAGGTGCTATCATTGGAAGAAGGGGGGATAGGAATGCTGGATGGCTGAGGCGGGAGCGACCTCACGATCTCTGCATATGACACATGTCGATTTGATCCTTGTTGTTGTTGTTGTTGTTGCTGCTGCTGCTGCTGTTGTTGTGGAAGGTTAGGAAAATTATTGGTAGTTGGGTTTGACGCGTAAACTATTCTTGTTGGAGGTGATCCTCTACGCTCTCGTTCACTGTCTCTCTTCTTAGTCTCTGTAGCTCTTTATCTATCACACAACCTCGCCAGTCCCTTGAATGATCTCCTCCCAGACACAGAGCACACTTTGGAGGAGTATCCCTTGATTTATTGCATGCAGATGTAAAATGATTTCCAGCGCATCTTGATGGATGGTTACAATAACTTTTGGAATGGCCATATTACTGGCATTGCTTACACTGGATAATTTCCATAGTCTTATGTAGTTCTTCTACTTTGATTTGAGTATAAAGATTGGTTATTTTAAAAATATCAGGATTATTCTGTTGAGGCTCGAGGCCTCAATGAAGAATAATGGCAATGGAGCTTTGCTAACTGGGTGTAATACTTTGGAGACACCTCTTACTTGGAAACCTAGCAGCTCAATTTCTTCCTTAATAGCCTCCGTGGGCGTAGTTTGATGTAAATATCGCAATACAACGCCATAGGCTTTATCTTCCTTCAACTGAAAGGTGTGGAAGTCTGCATCTTTATCTCTCAGATATCTAACTACTGCCCTGTATGCAGCTACGGTTGTAGTATTTATTTTTATGTCTGTTGCCCTAGACTTACATGAGAATGACTGTGGGCCGATAAGACTTGATAACACTTTACAGAGTTCCACGTAATTGCTAACATTGTTTAAAAATATGGGTGGAGGTTTGTATTTATCAACAGGATTTTTATTGGTTGCTGGAGTTGTCTCATCAACCTTGAGAGGTGCAAAAGGATTTGGTGTGAAAAAGGCTGAAGTTTCATCAGTTGATGTTGTGGCTCATTGTTAGGCTGTATTCCGCCAACTCCTTGAACTGCTGATCGATTAGATTTATTCGAAGAAATTGACGCACTTCTCAGTCTCGTACTTGGCGCTGCCTTTTTCCCTTTAGTTTTGCCAGGAGAAGCATTAGGCCTTTTTAGTTTTTTGTCATCGTCATCGTCAGTAATTGACTTGGAATCAATTTCTGTATCGCTAAGGCCCATTGGCCTCAATAATTATGGTTAATTAAAAGAAAAATGAAATTTAGGAAAGTATTATACAGTTAGGGATATTAAATATTGATAAAAATATTTAATATGTTGGTTGGTAACAAATAAAATGTACATACGCCTGAATGTATCTGCCCTGATTTACCTGCACTATGACCATCAACATTATAGAGGCACACACACAGTTACACCTCTTCCCCTGAATGTTAAATAAATTTAAATTTTCAAATAATAGTCAGAATAGAATTGCACTCTAAAATAGCTAGAAGTGACTCTACAAAAACACTTAAAATAACTTTAAGATGATATTAAACACAGAGCAAAAACTTTGTGTACATTCACTATTTTCGCGCCCAGCTGATTTCTCTATGAAATTTAAAACTTCAAAAGTTATGTTATACGTAAAGGTTAGGTTCAATTTTATGGGCGCTTTTCTACACTGTAATCATTTGCTACCTGTCTGGGCTCAACCTCTATATTTGAGTTAGGAAAAATTAGTAAACTTTTTGATTTAAAAAAAATTTATCATTTCATGTAGTTCATAATTATACTAACAGGAAGTAAGTGAAATCGAGTGAGCGTTACATACCTTTTCACGAGTTAGCCTTTATAATAGGTTTGAGAAGGAGAGAAGCTAGGTTAGATTGATAAATAAACTAGAAGTAAAGCTGAACACTGTATAATAGAAAAATAGCACAAACTGCCTGGACTTTACACTAAAATATATAAAATGAAAGTGAGAGGTAAAGAGAAAGGTTGATGACGCGTGGTGACTTCTGTATGAACTCTGTCGGTAGACACCCTCCTATGGCTAATACAGCAGTATTTAAACAGTTTCTCCCACTCTAGTCTGGCCTAAACTAGAGAGTGGTCTTGTTTCTCTCTCTCTGCTTTGGATCCCTCCCTTGGGATCCTATTACACCTTATACGAGTTAGCTTTAAACTTCGTACACTGACGACTCATTTGAAGGCCTTTCACGTCTACTTGCTAAGGTGCAAATCACCATAATGAAGATTTTTGCCAACTGTACGAAAATTAAAGACAACTAAATATTTAGGTAAAACATATATATAATTTCAAGAAAACTTCCAAATTATAAGAATTGCAGTAAGAGAAAATCTCATGTATTTGTTTTTCACCAGATTTTCTAAAGAAAATAAAAAAAAAATGAAAAAAAAAAGAAAAAAGCGAAAGGAAAAGAAAAGACAGTTAAAGAGTGTTCTGACTGATGGTAAACTGTCAACTATAGTTATCTGTCAGTGTCACACAGATTTTTATCAAAGTTATTCTCACATCCTCCTATATTATATTCATCCGTAATATATCAAATCCATGTTTACACCTGGTGTTCACACCAGAAGAAAGAATAAAAACTGATGGGAAAAATTAAATAATTTCTACGCAATTATGTCTCGCCACTTTTTTTTCAATTTTTTTTTTTAATAAACAATATTAATTCTCATTTAAAACTAATCATTCTTTACGTCTAATTTTCTATATCGAAATATATATTTTGATGGCCCTTAAGCAAGAAAAAATGTTGCCCTTAAGCAACTCAAAATGCAAAACAAAAAAATCTTATGTGAAACACTCACACGACTTTCTCTTACTGCAGTGTCACACAGATTTAAGTGGCCAATTTCCTTCAAACTTATCATTGTTACTAAATCTTCGTCTTCAGTTTTATATCAATTAGAAGAATGTAAACTTAATAAAATTATTTATTTTAATTTTTTTAGGAAAACCGTTCACTCCCCCTCCCTCAGAACTTCTTTAAATGAAATTTATCGGAAAATAAGTTCCCAATAAAAGTGTTTGGATTCCCCGTGAGAAAACCCATCACCATGCGAAGTCTATTTCTACTTAGAGTGAAACACTGTATCTTTGTTTTGGCCCCTTGCACAGCACAACATACCCTGCCACCCAAAATACGGTAACTCTATTGTTTCTGCCCAGATCATTGAGTAGACCATACCGCTTCCATACCATTTTTGTACTAATAACCATAAGATTCCATACGTTAATAGCGGTCTGGCTTTCAGGCATTATACTCTCCTGATTCCGATATTTCCTGTCGAATTTAATTGGAAAATATTGCGTGATTTCCGCCTGGAAGAGCTGAGAAACTTTCTCACACGCTCTGAGTGTTCCCAAAACACACCTGCACCAGTCCTAAAGAGGGGCATGACCCATCCGCGGAATATAAAAATGGATATTCTTTAATACCGCGGATTCATTGCTTCACTCTCTTTTGTTACTCGGCTTCAAGAAATAATTTTGACAAAGCTGTACTTTTTACAAATTCCATCTCTAAGAGGGAACTGGAAGATAGGGATAACCATCCCCTCGTGCCAATGTACCCTAATCTTTCGCTTCCCTCCTTAGACATTTTGAGGATAGCCTTATTCGCCCACCCCTATTCGACCACAAGGTGAAGAGGTGTGAGATTGAGAATAACTTCAGTTCCAGCTATGAGACAAAATCCCATGATTAAAACTTATAATACAAGTTAATAATATAATATAATACAATACATATAATATAATCAGAGACATTTTCCGTGGTAGCCTGCTTCATTTTGTGGTCATCGACCGGTTTCGGGCGTTCGCCCATCTTCGTGCGGATGCGTTTTTCAGACAGTGTGACAACACAGACTCGCACAGAGCAACTTAGTTTCACACTAACTGAGACGTATTTAAAAACTAAGTCTTTAGTTTAAACTAATTCGCTGTACGAGTCTGTGTTGGCCCTGTCTGACAACTCACCTGAAGATGGCGAACGCCCGAAACCGGTCGATGCCACAAATGAAGCAGCTGACAAGGAAAAGTCTCTGATGCTTTCCAGCTCTGCGGAACCAACCACCACAACATATAATATAATATAATATACTTTATATTATAAATTTAAAAACATTAAATTTTTCCAAATGATATCCGTTCTCAAACAATTTTTTTCAATAAATAAACATATGTCAACTACAGCTTCCATAGATGGTTATAGAAATTTGGCTGTCAGAAGGGAACAAATATGAAGGAATACTCCCTGAGGATTCAAGAAGGAAGTTCATATCCCAGAACTTTGACTTGTAAAATGTACTTTATTTTATATCAAGTATTTTATTTATTCATAACATCTCTATGTTTACTTTTGCTGATAGGATTTATTATTAGAAATATTACTATAAAATCATTTCTTTATTAAACGCCCAAAATAATCACAAAAATTAATTATGAAAAGCTTTATTTTATTTAAATAATTTTTCTTTTTCGATTCGATATTACAAATTACGTAACATTAGAGACATTTTTCGTGATAGTCTGTGATAAATAATCATTAGAATGGTGGGGAATATACCATCCATTATTTACAAGATGCTTAAAGACATTGTAATATCATGGGACTAGCAAAGCTGGAATACCAAGTGACTTGCTTCACTTTGTTTTAGATTATAAAACCTAAAACATCCTGGAGCTAAACGAAAACGCTGACACACAAAATGAACCGCATAAAAGGATGCGGTCTATCGTTGAAGAAATATCTAAATTATGATATGATTTATGAATTTCCGATAAACTGATACTGGTTACTGAAGTTAGACCTTTTCTTTCCTGATATTTCTTTCGATAATAATCAGATCTACAGTGCTACAATCTTCCAGTACTTTGGCCGCAATTAGAGCCAAAATTGAGTGTTTCTCTCATCCTAACTCTCATTTCTATCCACATCTTCTTTATCTTTTTTTACTATATTGCGCAGGGCCTTAGCTGCACCGAGTGTAAATGTCAAATCATCAAAAATAGGTAATCAGTTCTCCTGAAAAATTAGCTTGCTGCAATTTTTCGTTTTTGAAACAATCATTTTACTTCAAGCAACTCAGCCAACGCTACCCTTCTACGCTACGCTTCTCATCATCCATCATGATACCAATATCAGCACTCTCCGCTTGGTCACTCTATCACTCCTCTTTACATTCTTTTTTCAACACTAAGCTAATCGTAAGTTCCATATCAGTTTGTGTGTTTCTCATTTCTTCTCAACATTCATCAACTTACATTCCCTGCAACCATTACATTAACTTTTATCATAAGTTTCTATCATAAATAACTTAAATGAAATGTTAATTTATTTTTTGGGGGGAGGGGAATATTAGGAGCTACAAAAAAAAAGTATTATTTTACAATTACGTCATACATGTTAATCTTCTTTACCTGTAAAAGGGACAAAGAAGTCTGAAAAACTGAACAGCAAGCAGTTGATAAGGAATTGTAATTCTAGACAAAAGAAAAAGCAAATAGCAAATGGACTAGGAAAATAAAAGGAAGGATTGAACAGAACTTAAGAGAATAAGGTAGTTGTGTGTGGGAGTTGAAAATGTCGGACAGTAGAGTACTGGATGGCGGGTAACTAAGAACCCCAGCTGGTAGTATAGAATGAGACAGGCTCTTGCTAATCTAGAATACAGACACTGCTTCAATTACCATTGTTTACTCGTAATCCTGGTAGAATGCAAATTAAACAAGAAAACCTTCTTAAGTCTTAGCATTTCCTTCAACGTCCACCAATTCACATTCGCAAACTCTCACACACACACACTCTCACACAAATATACATACACCACTGCATCCCGTTCGCCACCTTCCCCGGAGGCAAACTTTATACAATTGGCCGAGTGTAGCACTAATACTACTGGAAAGTGGTTGCCCCTCCCCTCCCACCCCCGGAGGCGGTAGGAATCAAGGGAAAGTGTTAAAACAGAGAAAGATTCTAAACATGTATAATCAAAGCTATAAGTATGAAATTATACAAAGTATGTGCTTGCTCTTTTCTCAAATCCTAGGGGGGCTACCTGGTCTAGTTAAAATTCTTCACTTTTATATAATACCTCTCCCCCCCTCTCCAAACAAAGTTTCCTTTTTAATTCTTTTTTCTTTAAAATAAAATTATAAAAGAGATAAGCGAATAATATTTGGAGGATAAAAATAGAGATAGATCCACCGGAGAATAGATTGGAAACTGGTACTTGAAATAGAAACATCTTTTTTTTTTTTTTTGTAAGAAGTAACGAGTTAAGTTCAACTTATCGCCAAAGTTTGGAATCGAAAACTTTATTACGTAAGGAATGGTGAACTTCGTCTTTTTCCTACCATGCCATTTGGTTTTTAAGTCCACAGATGGAACTTAGTAGAAAAAGAAAAAAATGTTTACTTGAATAGGTGAACTTTCTTAACATCCAAGCTAGAGTTAAGTACTGTGTATTTTATGAAAATAAAAAACGTTTTGCTGAAGATATTTTTCCACCGGAAACTGATAATATTAGTTTCTTTTATTTTCTCCTCTGTAAGCAGGAGTTATTTTTATATCGTTTCATAATTTTGGAAATTAGTTTAGGAATATATGTTGGTTTATTTTTTTTCAGTTTTTTGCGAATTTCTCGGAAATGGTTCTAATGATTTTCTTTAATGAAATTAATGCTTGTTCAATTTTACTTTGCCAAAAAAATGCATTTTCGGGAGAGTTTTGTCTAAATTACAACATTAAGTTTTCCTTTAAGTATTGTTGTCGAGTATATAAATCTAAAATCTATATAATTATACGTACAATAAAACTTTGCTAGAATTCCAAATATGACGAAAATCCGGGTAAACAGGAAGTGTTAACTTTATAGAAATAAAATTCCGGTGTCCGGTTTTCCAAGATAAATTGATTTTAAAAAGAATCTGCACGAACTACGGAATTTTTACTTTCTCTTACTCCAAGTATTGTAATCGTGTCAAATTTTCGATATTGCGTTTTCACCGGAAATATCCATTTTGAGGTCCCCTGAGTTCAATAAAGTGGTTTTTAGCAAATGGTCTGTGTGTGTGTGTGTGTGTGTATGTGAACAGCATAGCTCAAAAACGAAAAAATCGTAGGAAGTTCAAACTTGATATTCCCGTTTAGGTATCACCACCATGGGATCCGATAGTGGGTCATCTATCAAAATTCCTCAACCGCACTTTACTAGTTTTTTTTTTTTTTACTTTTTCGCAATTTTCTCAAAAATGGCTCCGACGATTTTCTTGAAACTTGTCATATCAAGTACATATATAAAGAGCTACAACTTTTATTTGAACATTTCTCCGGAAAAATTCATTAAAGGGCAGTTTTGGAGGTGTGATGGGGTTAGGTTTTCCTCTAAAGTGATATTTCAGTTTGCTATACAATTCTGTCATCTTAATAATGTCAATTATGATTAAATATGTTGTTGACATTCCGAGTTTGAAAATAATCGAATGACCGGAAGTGAATTTTAATTGAAATGTGTTTTTCAGTTTTCTGGTATTTTATTTGAAAAGAGCACCAACGATTTTCTTTAAAGTACTTTCGGGTCAAATTTTCCAAATTGTACTTTCGCTAGACATATTTAAAGCCTCTCTTATATAAAAAATCATTTTTCTATCGAAAGGTCTGTTTTGTGATTATTTTATGGATCTTAATTAGCGAAACTAATTTTTGTAGCAAGTTCCCATCTAATGTCCAAGAAAAGTTCCTAATGAATTTTCCAAGTGAGTTCCCAATGAAAGGTTTTTTGCTTGTAACATTTTATTTAAAAAAATTATTCTATAGGTATTCTAAGGAGAAAGCTGTATCATTATGGGCTACCTATATCATTTCAATATACTATCAGCGTTTCAGTATACGTCAGCAAGAGTGTTGCAGATAATTTTATTTTTTCTTTTGTGTATATTGTAACACTGATGTCGTCGATAACTTCATCATAAATGTATAGAATAAAGAATTGTTTATTTCAATTAAAATAAGTAAAGCCTGAAATAACTAGCAACTAAATTAAACCAGCCAATAAGATTTTTCAGATACTGTCTTTGGCCTCGGCTTCACCCGAGAGCTCTACCTGGGGGATAGCCCGACTCCAGGAAGACTAGGGAATTCCTCCTCAGGCGGGTTCCTAGGGTTAGGAGGGGGCCGCGGGGGCACGGGTCGATGGATGTATTGGAACGCTGTCATTAGCGGCACCTGATCATATCGGGGTGTGATGGGCGGGGAGAGTAACCGGGTCCATTTTGACCGTCCGTGGAGGCGGGACCACATATCTCGACGAAAATTAAAAGATTATTATGGACAATGTAATAGTATAGAAATGGCGGTTCTGGTGCACCTTTTTGAGAGGCAACTTTACACTCACTCCAGCCCCCTTTGGTTACGGCATTAACCCCACCCTTTTATAGGCCACGCCCACTTACCCCACCCCTCTCCTGCTGGCCAATCATCAAACTGGGCGAGCGCTTAGACCACGCCCACTTACCCCCACCCTTCTCCCACTGGCCAATCATCGAACTGGACGAGCACGTAGACTACGCCCACTTACCCCATCCCTATTCCAACGACCAATCATCGAACTGGACGAGCACTTAGACCACGCCCAGTCACACCCACCCCTGTTTCAACGACCAATCATCGAACTAGACGTGCACTTTGATCACGCCCACTTACCCCCTCTACCAATCATAACTTTAGACGAACACTTAAACCACGCCCATTTACCTGCACCAGTGGCCTATCATCGATTCCGACAAGCCGTAAACCACGCCCCTTTACCCCCTCACCTTCACTTATCATCCAAATCGATGACTCCATTTTCTTCGCCCCCCAGCCCTTAATCTATTATCCAATCCGATGACTCTATTTTCTCCCCCCACTCCTTCACCTATCATCCAAATCTATAACTTAATTACCCCCACTCCTTAAGCTATCATCCAAACCGATGACTCCATTTTCTTTCCACCTCCAACCAGACAGGTCATTCCCACAACAAGCTGGCGGAACCTAACACCTAACACCACCCCTTCCTGACTCTAGGCTGGAGGGGTATTTTATATGAAAAAACTTGTCTTACCTGCTAGTCGATCCTACAATCTGTAGGTTGGTAGTCCATCACCATAACCAGTCGGCCACAATGGTCCTCTCGCTAGCTATAGATTTCAACGTACACTTCTATCTTAACCCCCGCACTATCATAATTCTATTTCCGCTCAACACACTCACACAAAAAAATTAAATAATAGAAAAAATATGTCGGAGATGCATTCAACTGTCACACATAATAATAGTTAATAATAATAATAAAGAAATTCACAAAAACATAAAAAACAATATGGCGGAGTGACATCTAACTTTCACCACACAATCAAGTAATAAAAATATGATTGACTTACCCCTTCCAGCTGCCTGCTGCTGCTGATATTAACACGACACGCACTACACAGAACTGAACTCCATCTAGCAAAACAATCTACTATAGTTACGTTTATCCCCATCATATGACGTCATTGCTAGTTTCGGGCATGCGCACTATATCTACCGTTGCCTTATAGTTTAGAAATATCGATTTTATTATATTGTATAACAAAACTACTGCTTTTTCAATATAATATTCATATGACGTCACACAGCAATAGTATTGCCAGTGCCTTATAGATTAAAAATATACATATTTATTACCACTGCCTTCTATACAAATCCCCCATTCAGATAACGTCACACAGTCTATAGTGTTTCACTGCCAATCGCAATATATCGTTTGTAAATATCGATTATCCATATTGATTAATATCGATCTCATAAATAAAATTTATTAATAAGAAAAACACTATCAATTTTCTTCTACCACAACAGGTTAGAAGGTTTATTGTATCACCTTTTGAAATTAAACTTTGTACTAATAAAAAAAAAATATATATATCTATTCTACCCTTAATCGCTTTGTATTCTTTTTTTATTGAACTTTGTAATCAAAACAACATATATCTTGCCTGTTCGAACATGTTAGTTACTTAATAAGAAAAATGCAAAGATGCTACAATGAGTCATCCAGGAAGTGGTTTTGTAATACTTAATCCTATTAAGAAAAAAATAAAACTTTGTACTCATTACCTTTCTTGCCTGTCCGGACCTGTTACCACAGGTCTTCTTAGCATGTTTGTAATACTTAATCCTATTGTGAAAAAAAGTAAGTATATACAATGACTCATCTAGGAAAAGTTTTATTTAATTTATTTCTAACATATCTTGCCTGTCCGGGCATGTTATCACATTTCTTTGAACATAAACTTTGCCATCATTAACATTATTGTTCATTATAAAGGAGAAAAATCTTATCTTAATCCCTATTTATGATTTTTGGTTATTAAACTTTGAACTCAACTGAACAAATTTTGCCTGTCCGAACATGTACTGCGTGTCTTCTTAGCATGCTTTGTAATACTTAATCCTATTAAGAAAAATGTAGGTATATACAATGACTCATTTAGGAAAAGTTTTATTTTATTTATTTCTAACATATCTTGCCTGTTCGGACATGTTACCACATATCTTTGAACATAAACTTTGCCATCATTAACATTATTGTTCAGAAAAAAATCTTAACTTAATCCCTATTTATGATTTCTGTTTATTAAACTTTGAACTCAACTGAACATAACTTGCCTGTTCGAGCATGTTACTCACGTCACAATACTATAATCCTTCTATGAAAAAAAAAATATTTGCATATACAATGAGTCATGAACACCTGCCCAACATTGCAAAAAGTTTATTATTTTGCATTTCGAACATTGTTAGTACTTAATCCTGTTAAGAAAAAAGTATGTTTATACAGTGATAAACAATTTTAAGACTTAATCCTCTTAAAAGATAAGGAGAATATTGCACACCACTAGAAGCTATCCCCACACATTCTAGTGACGTCATTTTCTCAACCAGTCAGAATGTAGAACTATATTGTATTTTGATTATGCGCACTAGCTAATGGAATTGCAGCTCTCACACGCTTAGCCAATAGGAATGAAGTATTTACATGCAGCTTAATAATCAATTATTTTCATCATAACCCAACTTTAACACGTCATAAAGAAAGAAAGAGTTACTTACCCCATCCAACTGCCTGCTGCTGCTGATGCTCACATCTTAACACAACACACGCGTACCGAGAACTGACAAACGCCAGAGAAAACTGCCCATCCATAACTTAATATCTTCACTCTATGACGGATGTCACAGCCAATTTATTGTCTTCTAGCGAATAATCGATTTCACCATCTAATACGCATGCTTAAAACACTAGCCAGCCATTAGAATTGCAAGTTTCAAACTTCTAAATTTCCTACGCATGCGCTGTAATCTACGTATGAAAATAGTTTTTACTTATGTAACAAATAGGATTTCTACCTTCTGCGCAAGCGCTATTTCGCCATATATTACACATGCACAACACTCAAGTTTTAGCCAATAGAACCATTTTATAGTTGTTGCAATCTGTGGAAGATAGAAATTATACTAAGCTAATGCGTGTATCAATCAAACATAACGAATATACATATCAATCTAGCATATTTATGAGAACACTTTTTACTTATTTATCTATCTACATATAAAACAAAACCACTGTCCATTGTTTTATCAACTAAAATGATGACACACCGTGCAAGTTGCAATAATTCTTGTCCATAAACAGCATACATATCGCTCCTCCATCACGCCACCCATGCTAGCTAATAGTATTTCGAATATAATAAAAAAAAGAAGAAGAAATACTCTTTTAATATCTGTGATTATTATGACTCACCATGCATGTCTCAACATGCCTGATCAAGCTTTAGCCAGCTATAGTTCACATTTCCTTTCTGCTATAATTTAATATACTCACCAAATTTTATATATGTTCCTTCACCATATAATTAAAAGTCCATAGAATAAATAAATTATTACCCCTCTATTTAAAAATTCACAAAACTAAAATATACAAATCACACCAAACTTTATTTCATGTCTAATTTGTTTATCAAAAACGTAATACAAAGTAGATATTTTCCTGCTGCTTGGTAGAAAAGGTCTCTCTATCGGCTATCCATATGTTTTTGTACAAATATAAGTTACTTATTACTGCAGCATATAACTTACCTTGTTGGATCATATATGACGAAATTTATCGCTGGGAAGTATAACGGATACACCCGCAATACACCAATTGCCCCTTCAACGGTTTTAGTTATACTATTTTTCCAAACCCGCAATACACCAATTGCCCCTTCAACGGTTTTGGTTATACTATTT
>JAAEAF010002884.1:0-130255 GCA_011037195.1 Triatoma infestans | reverse complement strand
TTATTGGGAACAATACTTATTTGTCTGATAATTTGTTACGAAGATATTGTGACAGCTTGAAAATAACACCCTGATATTAGCATTTTGACTAGATTGTAAATTTACTGCTGCAAGTATTATGATAGTATCAAAGCTAATGACGTTCCTTGCTATTGAGTATTTTTCGTTTTGATAATTATAAATCGTAGGATGTGTTGATGGAATTTTATAGTTGAGAAGCCTGGGAGTTGTTAGAATGAACTAATTACTAACAATGTAAGAATGAACTTAGAAATGGAAATATACCTTAATTAGTACCTAGACGAGAGATTAGATAGAGACAGAGTCAAGCGACAAGCATATAGTCCTGATGTTAACTTCTTGCTGGTACTTCTTCAATATATTTTTGACTTTATGTTAACATATTGAGATGCCATTTTTATATGAATTTTTTGCTCTTTCACTCGTCTAGCTAGCCGAAAGATTGGTTGGAGCTTTATTGAGTTGTGTAGCTAACGTGCCAGTGTCGTAGTAATTCATAGGGTCATAGTAATTATGGGGATGTCAGTGACGTTGTAATATGGTGGTGGTCGTGGATATGTTGCCAGTAATATAGTATAGCGTTTGGAGGAGTAGTAGTATATCTCTATCTGGTCAAATACGTGAAAATCTGTTTCCATGAGATGAGAAACATGCAAAGCCAGACTCTCTCTAAGGGTATGTAAGGTTTGTCAGGCCCATCAAATTGCTAGTCTTTGTTCACAACCAATTAACTCACCATTTTTCTCGAGAAAGAAAATTACTTTGAAGAAAATATAAAGTGGAAGCATTTCAGAAGAAAATGTTTCACTACGGAGGTCAGATGCTGGAACTGAGTGTATTATACAAGGAACCGGGTCTGTCTGGGAAAACTCTGCTGGATATACAGAACATGTGGTTAGTACGTTCCAGAAGAGATCCCGAGAAAAATGTTCGGATTGGACAACAAACAGCAAATCGCACTGTTCTTACAGCTCAAACACACACTGAGGGGCAATGGGACAATTATTGTGTAGTAAGTCAGCTGCCTTAAAAGCCTTGAACAAACTGTGATGGATCTCTAAACTAATAGGTGACTGTAGAAGACGAAATGCCGTCGCTCGGAGGAACAGAATGGAGTTCTTCTGGATTTCGGAACTTGCGGAATAGAGGGCAATGATAGCGCGGACGAGTTGGCTAAGAGAGGTTTCATCATTACCGTTTTGTGGCCCCGAGCCCGCAGTAGCTGCGTCACCAAGTATTGGGAAGTAATGGAGGAATAGGAAACTGGAGAAACACTGGAATGACATGGAAGGGTGTCTCCAGGCTGAGATTTATAAATGGTATAAGACAAGGGAGACTTGAAGGATCTTCTCTTCCTGATAAGGATAAAATTGAGAGTTCTGGTAGAACATTCTTGGTTGCCAATCATTTACACAAAATAGGCAGAACTTCCATTCCTTTGTATCAACATAATTGTGTCGAGGAAATCAGGGAAACGGTGTATCACCACCTAGGTCAGAGTTGCCGTTTCACTAATACTAGATCCTGCATATTGAGGAAGGGAATACTCTGAAGGAAATGCTTGGGAAAGTTGGTGCTTAATATTTTGTAACAAAGCGGTTGATTGCTGGGGGAGGATTCTCAGGAGTGGTTTTTTGTTTGTGCGGCAGAGTATAAGAGCCATATTACCTTAGGTCTCGCGTCTTCGGCCATCGTCATTAATAATAATAATTGTGAAGAAGAAGGGGAGAACCCATCTTGTTGATGGCAGCAGAAGATAAGAGACAACTGGCGGTATTGCTAAAGGAGGCCAAGATTCGGCAAGCCAAGTTCGAAATGTAAGATGTAATCTCCTAATTATTATGGACATTTGTAATGTAAACAGTAATAATTAAATGCAAAATTATATTTTTATAATGATTACTAAATTATATACATATATATATATATATATATAAACTGGAAACTGGTTGATGGCATAATATTTAACTATTTAAAAAAATTATAATACGAATGTAACCCGAATGTAGAGCAGTAATTAAAGGTAGAACTCCTTGAACCGACGGCGCCCTGTATAGAGCCGGCTGTACTTTTTATTTTCATTAAATTCTACTCACAAATGGTTTGGTTGTAATTTGTGTAAATTTATTCCCTCCCTACCAAAAAGAAACTGTTCTTATTTACAACTTTTCATTCCTTCACGTAATCTTTCATTTTTTATATTACTAAAGAAAAAAAATCTCCTGTGAAACACTCATACGACTTTTCTCTTATTCCATTTAATATAATTTAATGAACACATTTCTTGCTATTTCAAAATTAAATGTTTTAATTTGCCTTACACTAGGTATGGATAAACGTGGTTGTGATTGTTCTTGTTTACCTGAATGTGAGACCCTATATGGCGGCGCCTTCTATCACAACCTCTAGCAAATACCAAGTTTAATACTTCCTGCAGTTTTACTTTTTTAATTCACAAACAAAAACACATCCCACAGACAGACATACGCCAAAAAACAATTTTTTTTTACAGTGAGGGGGTTTCAAAACATATGTTTCCGGTGGAAAATTTAATTTTGAAAATTTGTCACGATCGTAATATTTTCTCTTCGTAGCGGCCACAAAACAATAGGATGACCCTCTTTCTCGTGAAATAGAAAATTTAAAAAAACTTGTACTCTTCTTGTTTTCTTTCTCTTCCTCAACAATCGTAAGATATATGTTCATATATATAAGAATCATTTTGCTATCAGCTGTTTTCATTCAAATAAAACACAAACAGTGCTATCATAATTAAGACAATTGGATCTAGTTGAAATCAATGAACCTTGAATATAGGTTCTTATA
Organism: Triatoma infestans; assembly: GCA_011037195.1. Lineage (NCBI taxonomy): Eukaryota > Metazoa > Arthropoda > Insecta > Hemiptera > Reduviidae > Triatoma > Triatoma infestans. Next base: position 127,408 of record JAAEAF010002884.1, on the reverse strand, counting down.
AAATAGCGCTATCAAGCTATGGCGGCGGTAAATCCATATGATCAAAACAGCAGTTATCTCATTTTGTTTTATACTGCCCCCCCCCGATTAAGAAAAAATGAATTTCATAAATATTGTTTATGAAACACTGAGTAAAAGCGAGTATCTCTGCAGCTGAACGAGAGTGTAAAAGTATTTTACTCACGTGTGTTTTTTTCTGCAACCGCATTAAATTGGTCCCTAATTGATATGAATATGAAAAAAAGAAAGTAAAAAACATGGAAAGGTGCTGTGAATGTAGGTACTTTAAATCAAGTCAAATACCTCATCTCTCTAAAATCGGTTCCGTTTGTATAACCTCAAATCCGCCGTATCTGTTTTGATATTGTTTTGGTGGATTGCCGCTAGATGTCGGGCTAATTAGAACTGAATAACGTTACATTTACACACTAGTGAGAGAAAATAGTGTGTAACTCACTTGTGTGTAAATATTAAACTTTCTTCAGTAAATTATTGTAATTATAGTAAATTATTCAACGATTGCAGAAAAGCAATATTTTTACCAATACTTGTGTATATGTGAACAAAAATAGAAAGGAATTTAATAACTTGCTGTAGAAGGTTATAAACATGAATGAAGTTATTTCTACGTTTTAAATATGTAGTTTTTTTTTAAATTTTATTTTGTAACCAACATCAAAACAAATGATACAAAGCCGCTTCGTGCATAGTTACTGATTGAATTTCCAACGGCCTTGCACTACATAAACATATATTCGTATTACTGGCAAATACTATTTCTTTAATTTATTGGGCTCAGAAGTTTTTATTTTATTTGGCAATACAATATCAAAACTTAAATTCTTCACTGAATTGATAACTGTTGGTTGTTTCTTTCGATCTACAGTTTTATGTTTTGGAAGGAGCTAGCTTCCAAGCAGAAAATAATTCTGGTTTGAAACATTGTACTTCCTTTTTTTAGAACCTTCTTTGGGATAGTCTGAAGGACAATCGCGAATAAGAATATAATAGCGATTCGTCTGTGTGTGTCGTGTGAGTGTTCCAGAATTTTGTTTAAAGTGGCATTTTTATACAATTATTACTTGCCCCAATCTCCACCAGGGTGATACACAGCAAATTAATTGCCATTGTGAGTTCGTAGATCCCCATAAGCTCTAAAATAATTTTTCCAAACAAGAAAACAAATGTATGAAAGTTTCAAATAAGAAGAGAAGAAGAGTATTCATTTAGTTGCTTTAATTATATATGGTGGAACTATGGTGTACGTTCACAATAGACCTCTCAAAGAAGGTCGCAGTGGAATGAGGCGTGGCCCTCCCCAATCTAATCTAATGGTGTACCTTGACATGGCATTAATAGAAACCTAACGTTCCCTTTAGTCCAGAGACGATGGATGGATTTTACTTTGAACATTTAGGGAGATTATTGGAAGGAAAGAGTTGATTTCTGCTCTACGCCGACTCCTTCTTGTGGACTCCCCTAGATCCATTCTGTGAAGTTGCACACTCATCTGAACAGTCTTCAAATTTGATATTTATCTAACAGACGGATCACTAACTGTGAGTCAAGGGATCACCCGCCCGCAGGATCTTATAAAATTCCATTTTCCTTTAAAAAAGGAAAAAAAAATTGAAACAAATGTGAAAGCCCTTTATAGAGTTAGGATGGGAAGTGTGAAGATAACCAGAGGAGTCATTATCGAGACAATTGAGAAAAACTATGGAAAACCATACAGTAAAGTCTCACTTCCGGTTGACTCATGATTTGTAGTTTAAGCTTCAAGTGTTTTTTTCATAGTTGAGATAACCACACAAGTGACCATTAACAGTGGAGCCATCAATCAGAATATTAGAGGAGGCATCAGTAATCCTTCTGACGGATTGCGCGGTATGTCCAGAGAAGGTTTATAAAACCTAGGTACCAGCGGGTGTTAGCGGAGGAATTATTCTCATTAGAAACTGCCCAAGTCATGAAATTTCTTACTGAAAAAGGTATGAAAAGCAAGGCTCTGGGTATTATTCAGAAGGCCTTCATCCGAAAACCCAATTTTGTAAGGTCATAGGGCACTGTACTTCCATCGAAAGAAAAATACAAACCACATCCATAAAATTGATAACTATATAGGTGCAGTTCAATGATAATCGCTGGAGCTGCACTCAAACAAATCGCCGGGGGAAAAAATCCAGTAAAGACTCACTTGGAAATGATAACTAACAAAATCTTCGTGTCGAATTCTCGGGTGATATCTGAACGGATTATCAAGTTCAAGTTTGCGGCAATTTTTGTTTTCCTTTTTTAGTTATCCTGTTTACATACCGATATAACTACTGCTTATATAATACGTAAACAAATAGACAAAAATACTATTCGAACTAAACTTAAAAATATATGGATCGATTTTTCTGAATACAATGGAAATACCGTCCGTCCAGTTTTCTAAACCACTGATTCTGATAGTGTGGGTGAGTGGGGAAGTTGTGGTGGAGCAGATGTGGCGTGCACATTCCTAGTCACCTGTGACATATTGTATTTGAGAGAGAGCATCATCGTTATTGTGTAGACAGGCAGCAGCGTTCAGGTCAAGTAGCATCCTCTACCTGTATATGTATGGTATACATACATCACCTATGTATGTACTACAGCTTCAAAAATAAACTTTACATAGGACCATCCACAGGACTCTCTTAAGCCACTACCATCTAAATAACATAATTAACCTTAACTATTTAATAAGCTAAAATGTAATTTAGATGGCGGCCATAATACATATTTATTAACCTTCCAGTTCACCTATCCGCCATTCTCTAGAGTCTAGACGAATTTAGACGTTCAGTTTCCATTACTGTCATTTCAACTTATGGTTTGGTTCCATATAGGCAATTAAATTACTAAAAAATCTCAAGTTTAAAAAAAAAATATTAATCGGGCAAAAATTGATCGAGAGTTATCTCTTGTGAGTAACTACTGTTGCACCTTTATATCCAATTTTTTAACTAGTCTGGTGTGCAACATTCTAGAAAAAATCTGGTGAGAAACACTCACACGACCTATCTTACTGCTAATGTAATTAGGAAATGGACACATTTTCATTAAACTTGAAAATTTGTCTCAGTTATCCTAATATAAATACAGACGTGGGTGGAGTACTTGTTGCTTAGTACTTTTACAGGTAGATACCGAATGTGTTTAAGTGTAATCCAGAAGAGAGCCCCCAAAACATTAACCAAACTCCACAGATATTTAATTACAACAAACAGCAAAGATTCCACACAACACCCTATAATGAATTTTTCCTGAAAAATGTATCAAATAAAAGTGATAATAAATATTTAGGTGTAGTATAGTATAGTTAGTAGTATAGTATAGTATAGTTGGTATAGATACAAATTTAATCCTCTTTTTTTAATAGAAATAAGAACGAAAACTTAAAAAATACATAATTCATAAAATATACAAATTTTTACCTTGTTTTATTTACTTAATTTAACACTATCTCAGATTTACCATTCTTTAACAACATTTTTTACACATTTTCTTATATTAATCTTACGTGCTTTTCAACGTTAGGATTCATTATTAATATTATATTATGATTATAATCTTTTTGTTTTGTATAAACTACATTATAAGAGCTCTAGCGGTAGTTTTTGGAAGTAGTTTTTGTTGTAGTTTTACTTTGAATAAGCGTGTCAGATCGTAAACATGTAATATTTGCATTTCTTCACAGTTTAAAGTATTTTTTGGCTCGCTTCTAAGTTCATTATTCCTTTTTCATTAGACTTTATATATTCTTATTTATAGAATGTACTCTTGAAATTTCCTATCGGTCCCCTTATCAAAGTACCATGTCCAAGATACAGGCCATTATAACCTTTCACCATATAACACCTTTCTAAAAGAGTTAATTTTAAATTACATGTGCATACAACCATATAACCTCCCGTATACAACAACCAGTGTGGTGCGTGGCAGAAACATAAAGTTGATTGTCACTCGCTCTATACTTGCTTGATACTCTTACACCGTCGATGGCTGAGAATCCGAAACCGGTAAGGACCAACAAAGTGGAGCATGCTATGACGGATAAAATCATAGATATCATCCAGCATTGAGGACCCAACCATATATTCCATAGTTTACAGTTTGAATCAAAATCGTTGGAGCCTTTTTCATGAATATCACAAATAACTGAGAAAAAAACATTTAGTTAAAGTCGCACTTCCGGTCACCATCTGTATTTACAAATGTCATGCTAAGGGCTATCAAAACATTATGTCTAAATATGAAAGAAAATTTGTCGTCCAAAATTAAATTATATCAAGAGAAAGTCGACTTTCACAGAGTAATTTTTTTCGCTTGTAATTCAGAGGAAAAGATACTTAATATAGTCTGCCTAAGTGGTGTAAAGTGATAATAGAATGGTAACTATATAATTCAATGAGTTACCCTAGAAATAAAATTATGATAGGATGGTGAAAACCTAAGGGGAGAGATGTGCGAAGTGAGTAGGCGCACGCCAATTGGTTTGCAGAAATAAAAGTGCCGAGAGTGGAGAGGGGGGGGAGATGGAAGGGCCATGTAAAGCATGTCACGACATGAACAGTGCACAGAGCGGAGTGGAGAGAGATACCACTTCCGTCAAAGCTCTTAGAACATAATAATAAGGGAGGAAATGAAATGGATGGAGGAATACCCTCCAGCTCCTTTCTCTTTCGGTCTCCTGTTCTCCCCCCCCGTGGCTTCATCCTTCCTATGTCTCGTTTAAATGAAGGAAATGTTGGAACAACGTGGGGGGAAGGGGAGTTTTGAACAGCCTTGCACAGATACAGCCAGCAACAGCCCGAGCGTTTAGAAGGATATATTCCAGTGAAGTCAGCCTTAGTACTGAGGAATATTCACAACCCACGATATTTAGACTGGAGCTTCAGGCTATCGGATTGTAAACTGCTAAAGATCATATACTGTTGATAGCTTGATCGATAACCTAGAACAGAGCTTCTTAAAATGGGAGTGGCAAATTTGCTTAAAAGTAGGATTTTTTTCTAAATATTTGGTTTACCTTAATTGCCACTAGCGGCTGGAATCATAATTGCACTGAACTAAAGGGAAGACTGACGTTTCAGCCCCCACAACTTCTCCAGAAATCAGTTTTCCTGGAAAATTGATTCTCTTTTGTAAAGATTGTGGAATGGTTCTTTGCAAAGATTCAGGAAAAACGTTGATTCGAGAAAATCGCCTGAAACAAATAAAAAATTCATATTTCCGGTTTACGGATTTTGATGGATCCATTCATGTGAGAGGTGGAGCTTCATGCTATTTTGATGGATCCATTCATATGAGAGGTGGAGCTTCATGCTATTTTGATGGATCCATTCATGTGAGAGGTGGAGGAGCTTCATGCTATTTTGATGGATCCATTCGTGTGAGAGGTGGAGCTTCATGCTATTTTGATGGATCCATTCATGTGAGAAGTGGGACCTAAAGTTGGGCTATTTTCCTTGTTTTGAGATATTTTGTTTACATTCGGTGAAAGTTCAGAGAATTTGGAGTGAGTTAATTGCAGCAATAAAAGAAGGTAAAAAAAAAAAATGCAACAATAAGTGATGCACTAATATAGTAATGCAGTATACTTAGTGTTTTAGTTCAGCAATGAAAACGTAATAAATGACGTCATGAATGCACCGACCTTGTTTTTCCTCAACATCCAACGCCAATTATTGTAGGCTAAACAAAGGATTTGTTTACTTCCGGCTAAATGGCATTTTCTTATTCTTTTGTTACTTTATAAAAATATTGAAAAACCATGTTCTTTAACAAACTACATCGGCTATTACACATACATCTTCCTTTCTTTTCTTTTTCGTCCAACACTTCTGTCATCATTACTTTTCAGCTGTAGTGCTATGTACAAATATTTTGCCGCCTTCCGGAAGATAGATTTCTCTCGTTTATATACAACACTTGCCTCAGAACATATATTTCCGGGTGAAAAATCCTTTTCGAAATTGGTTTCCATTGGAAATGCTTGGTGACCTCTAAATATGAAAAAAAAATATTTGTAGCAAAACATTCAGTGCGTGTGTCAACGGAGTATCTCAAAAACCGGAAGTGCGATTTATTGAATGATTTTTTTCCCCAATTTTTCCTGTTTTTTTGGAAAACGATTTTGTTTGTATATTATCCAAACATATAAAAATACCCACATCACTTTTATTGGAAATATTTTCCTAGGAAAATTGATTTTTCGAAGGGTGGTGGGGGTGGGGGAACAGTGGGGTTATGATTTCCTCTAAAATATCGCTTCAGTATAATATATGGTTTTACCATCATGATATTAATACACATTAGAAGCTGATAGAAGTCCAAATTTGAAGAAAATCGATTAACCGGAAGTGCGACTTTACAGAAAAGGTTTTCTTGTTTCATGGAATTTTCTCTAAAACGGCTGTAACTTGGTTGTGCTAACTTCACAGATAAAAACCTATTACTTTTTTTTGAAATATTTAAAAAAAAAAATATATATTTTGGAGTCGTGCGGAATTTGTGGCGTTAATTGCACATTGTATATATAGTCGGGGTTCAGTGTTTTTGGAGCGCTCTACTGGGCCATACTGTAATCATCACTTCTCTACCTGCCAAGATTACTATCAGCTGGCACTTATCCTCCTCCCCCCACCACCTCTATATTTATGTTAGGACAAATATGTAAAATTTAAGTTTATAGAAAATTTATCATTTGCTAAATACAATGTATTATTTATTACCAGGGCAGTAAGAAGCAGTCGTGGTGAGTGTTTGTGTTGTGCAATGTGTCCACAATGTGTTGTGAATGTCCACCCCACCCCTGTATACTGACCGGCCTAGACACAATTATATTTATACTAATAATATAAATAATTAATAGTTTCAATTAGGTCAAATCATTAAATTAAAGTAATTATCTCTAAAATATAAATTTACATTATTATAAAGAATTCTGTTTGGTTTCCATAATTTGAACAATGTAACTTCTTACTTTATATTGGTTTAAGTGAAAATAATTACGGTGATTTTTCATTATTTAATAATATAACTACATACATACATATATATACAAACCATTCAATAAAGAATATTATGTAAACAAAATAAACCGGCGGATACTCAATGCGATGTGTGTTGTACCTCTAAAGTGCTATTTCAAAATACTAGTTGTTTTACGTAAAACATGAATAATAGTAATAGTAATAGTTTCTGAGAAAGAGGTCAATAGTTGAAATCCAATAAATTGCCCAATAGTCGAAAAATAGTGAGTAGTCGAAATGAAAAAATCTGGTATGAAGGACTAACACTTACTGCATCCATCACAGGATCAGTCTATAATTGACCAATTGTCTTCAAACTTATCATTTTTACTAAATTATTAGCTGACTTCAATGGGAGAATATAAATTTAGTAAAATGACTTTGTAGAGGAAAGGATAACCTTCCCGTCTCCCCCCCCCCAATAAACTTCTTTAAATAAACCTTCTCAGAAGAAAAGTTCCGAACAAAAAGTAATAGGTCTCTGTATTCACAGTGAGTAGGCCAATATTTAATGAAATCCATGGGTATTTTTATGAAAAAAAAAATGCAGAAAAGTGAAAAATACTGTTCAATATAAACGCATTTCCGGTCGACCGATTTTCTTTAAACTAAGAAATGTGACAACATACTTAATTCTAATTAAAAGTATTTATATGAAGGAATCGTATAATAAACTAAATTAGAACTTTAGAGGAAAACATATCCGTAACCCTATCCCCATAACCATCAAAAATGAATTTTCCTAGAGAAATGTTTCAAAAGTTTTAGCCCTTTGAATGTGTAGTTATTAACTCTTGTTTAAAGAAAATCGTTGAAGACGTTTTCGAAAAAGAAGTGAAAATCCATTCAGGAAAATGCCATTTCCGGAATTTTGACAGATAACTTACTGTCGGATCCCCATAGTGATACCTAAACATGTCTTTCTACGATTTTTCGTTTTTGAGCTATGCTGATCACACACAAACAGACCATTTTTTTTTAATAACTTTTTTGGGACTCAGGGAACCTCAAAACATGTATTTCCGGTGAGAACGAAATCGAAAATTTGGCACGAAAATTACAATAATTCTTCCTCTTACTGGGGGACTAAGAGGAAATAATTATATATCACAAGAAATAAGATTCAAAATTGCTACAGCTTAATAAAAATAAAAAAAATCTGGTGTTGAAACCCTCACACTATTTTCTCTAATTGCAGTTAATGACAAATTTCTTTAGAACATGGAATTTTTACTTTACATCACCTACATTGATTAGATGTGTGCCTGGGAGAACATAAACTACAAACAACAACTGGAGAGATCGAAATAATAAGAGAGGAACAGGCGAAATCTGACCTTCTCGTCGGACCTCGCTCAGAACCCCCTTCCAAAAAATGTACTTACTTGGAAATATGTTTTCAAGTTAAAGTCAATATAAATATATATAGAGAGAGTTAGTATAAACCAAGTTCAAAGAAACTCGTTCGATTCTGTATAGAGCCAACGCAGAGAGAGAACTGTGGTTTGAGAAACAACCGCGTTCAGTAAAGTGGCACTTCCGGTAGACAGATTTCTTCAAACTCGGAATTTTGAGCAACTCACTTACTTATGATAATAATACAATACTAACTACTCGTATATAATACAAAGAGAAGTAAACATATTTCAAGAAAATCACAGAATGGATTTTCATGAAAACGGTTCCCTATTTTAGTACGATTACTATACTTGACGTTTTATCTTTCCATGCAAATGCCTCATCATAATAATATGCGGTTCCACCATCTGGTAGGCATTAAGGTGACTAAACATATCGAATTTGTTCATCACATGATTTGGAACATTACTTTTAGTTGAAACGATGATTTTTCATTTTTTTCCCGGGAGAACTTGATATTTACTTCCTCATGAACTATATCGCTATTCTTAACTCTAAAATGTAGATCTTTTGGTTCTGTCTACCGCATATGCATATGTAATATTAAGGGGCAACCAAATATTTAGATATAATTCCGAGTTTGAAGAAAACTGTTTTCTTATATCTTGTAAGAGTTTTTCCTTCCGATTTTCTTATCGAACCAAGATGGCCGTCATAATAATTATTTAACATGTTGCTGTGAAGATAATGAGTTAAACAACAAAAGTATGTACAATGTATATATTACAATGTATACAATGAATAAAGATTCATTATAGCGTAAAATAAAATGTTGCCTTCCTGTTACACCGACAGTTACCACTGGTGACTGTATTTATTCGCCTCTTTTGTATTTCAAACCACCTTTCAGATGTTTTATCTCCTGTTCTTAATTTTCATCTTTAATCATTTATTTTTTACTTTCTCTTACTCCTAGTAAGAGATTCAAAAAGCGAAAGTCGCAGAAAGATCAAACTTGTTATTTATTTTAAATTCCACCAAGGGATCTGACAATGAAGGTTTTGGTCACAATCAGTACCACTTTACTCAATGTGTAACTTTTATTTGAAACATTTCTCTGGGAAAATTCATTTAAGACGGCTTTTGAAATAATATTAATTAGAATTAAATATGTTGACAAAATTTTGAATTTAAATAAAATCGGCTGGCCGGAAGCGCGTTTTCTAGGATTTGATCCATTAAAACATTGACAGATTTCATTAAATTTGTTTACTATGAACACAGAGCCTTTTGTTTGGAACTTTTTTCCAAGAAAGTTCATTTAAAGAAGTTCTGAGTGAGTTCCCTCAAAAAAGTCATTTCATAAAGTTTATATTCTCCCAATTAATATATAATTGAAGACAAGCCCAAACATTTCGTAAAAATAATAAGTTTGAAGAAAATCTGTCTCCTCATATATCTGTGTACAATGCAGTAAGAGACAGTCGTGTGAGTGTTTCACACCAGATTTTTTTCTATTTATCGAAGTTACAGCATCACTTAATAGCGTAACTTGATCACTCAATCTGCCGAATTCTAATTAAAATAGGGGACATGATATATTGAATTTCATTGTAGATAGATTTTCCATTTTCCTGTAATCAGGTTCCTCCCAATTACATGAGGGTACATAACTAAGATAGAGGAGGATAAGCAGCTCGTCTCTTTTAATTGAATTCCCTCACTTAGAATCGATTACAGACTTTTTATTTCTAGAAATTAACGGAAGTTCTCTAGTTTGGCCCTTTTCCAGAAAATTGCAAAAAAAGAAAAAGACATAAAAATCCATTCAATAATGTTGCACATTCTGCTGACGGGAATTTAGCCCGAAACCTTCGTGTAAGGTTCTCCTTAGTGATATCTAAAAGCATTATCAGAATTGAACTTCCGGCAATTCAGAGACTATTCGCTAAAAACGTTTTGTTTTTCTATTATATGGTGAAAGGTTTCCATTCTATAAAACAAGATGAACATTCAATGTCGACAATTTTAAAAACCGCCCTTTGAAAGCAGTAAGAGAAGGTATTAAAAATCTAAACTAAGAATGATTCGAATGTATAAAACCAACAGCTAAAGAGACAATCTAAAAGGAAGTAATTTAAAAGAAATACTAGACGAGTATAACACAATTTTAACCTCCTAGTAATAACTCTTGATACAATTGGCACTGGCAATCGGCTGATTTCACATCTAACTATAACCTATTACAAACGTTTTACTTTCTCTTTATTGAATATTTAAGAGCAAGTTTACAAACACGTTAATTTGTTCGCAAACGAATTTTAACCGGAAATACATGTTAAGAAAACAAATAACTTTTATTTTTTTTTTTAAACAAAAAGTAAGTTGTCTTAGCCGCATGTTTATCGTGATAACTCCAAACTGAAAAACCATAGGAAGCTCAGTAATGAAGTAATAATTCGTTTCTAGTAATTCTTTTTATGTATTACCAGTGGATATGGCAGGAAGGAAGTTATCAAATCAGAATCTGTCAATTGGATGTGCCAATTAACTGAATGGAATACAAGATTTTTCGCGTTTTTCTCGAAAGAGTGCAATAACAAGTTCTGTTAAACTTAGTAAAAAGCAACTACATACCTCTATGCCCTAACACTTTGAAACTTAGGGCTATTTGAAACTTTTCTTTATATGAAAATTTATTTTAGTAAGTCCGTAGGGAATTGCTGTGACGTTTCACCTAACTTTAGATCATATCATAATTTATGTGCCCTCCACGAACTAGATTTTTTACTTTCAGTTACTGCTAATTAAGACATAGGAAGTATTTGCCAGCGTGTCAAATTTTCAAAATTGGAGGGTTCACCCAAAATACATTGCTAAACTGTTTTTAACGAATATATTGTGTAAGTACGAGTATTTGAACAAAATATCTCAAAAATGAAAATTACCGGAAGCTTAAACAATTGATGCTTAATATCAACCGGAAGTGGTAATTTATTTTCTTTCAATTAATATCTTCCATCAAGGAATGATTTGTTATCTTCATTATAGAGAGGGAAAATTATTAGTAGTAATTAATTTATGTTGGCAATAGGGAAGGTTATATTAGTTATAAACTTAGTTAATGAGATTGTCACCAGGTGATGAGACTGTAGTCACTAACAGGTTTAACAAACCATTCTAGAAAGGTGGGACACTCACGGCAGTGGTATGAACTACCTGACATGCTGACAACAGCCCATTATCTGCATAATATACACAGTCACACACATACACAAAATTATAGGCTGCCTTTCTATATCATTGCTCCTTACAACTTATTTTATTATCACGCCTTTTCATAACCGGAAAATTGGAAAGTTTTTCTATGGGAATAGTCTGTATTCGATTCAAGGAAGCCATAAACAAATAATTTCATTACCTGGAAAGTCCTAGAATATTCATTAGAGTGGGAGAAACTTTTTTCCCCTGAGGAGTATATTTTGTGCCTCCTATTCTTAGCTATAGCTCAGGATACTCTCCTAGGTCTACTTCTTTCAGAAAGTTCAAGATCTAAAACGGTTTCATGTAGAATATATCTTCCTCCAACACCCAATATATAACTAGGCTACTCAAACTTCTCTGCAGCATCATAGTTCAGCATGTTAAAGTTTCTTCCATCTCCTCACAGAATCTGCAAGCGCTGTCGCATTTGAGGCCCATATCTTCTTCAGTTGCCTTCTGAATGGAGCTTCGCCTCATTCAGATTTTACCAGCCGTATTTGTCCAGAATTGAAATGATGGGATACTGTTCGAAAATAGGGGAAATCCCAATAAATCTCCTGAAGGACTATGAGCTATCATCCAGTAAGATAGATACATTCCGGGTATTGGAGGAGCTGAACATTCCCAGATCATGCAATTTCTTGAAAGTCACCTCAATCTGGCCCTGAAAATGCTGTAGCGCGAATTTGCTACTACCACCAAGATCTGCACCAGTGACGGCTCCAGGCGGGCTCTCGCTTAGACTTTTCTGCGCTCATCGCCGCGACCCTCTTACTCGTCAAGACATAATATAGTATAAAACAAGCTATATAATTAACAACATCGCAATTTAAAAAATTACAACATTAATTAACACACAGCTTATTAACTACCTTTGCCATTGACGGCAGAGTATAGGCACGACGCTACACCGCCATCCATTTTCAGGGGTAGTTGCTTTCAGGGCCAGATTGAGGTGACTTTCAAGAAATTTCATGATCTGGGAATGTTCAGCTCCATCATAGTAAGGCGCGGTGTCGCTCTGGCTCAAGGTCGCAGAGATTTACACATGCACACACAATACGCCCACTTACAGCCCTAACGCTAGAAACTATCTCTTTCCTACTAAAGTGACCTCAGAGATTTTCGCATGAACACATAATCCGCCCACTTTAAGCCCTATCGTTAAAAATTACTTTGGAATAAGCCGTCATATATTTCCGGTAAAACGCTTTTGAAAATTTGAAACAAAAATTTTCTCTCACGGCACTAAGTAAAAGTAACATTTTAAAAATCAATTTTATCTTCCCTAATCCTTGGGCTTATAATCCGTTTCATTCTATTTCTAGCTCTATTTGAAAATAGAATTCCATTACTGTGGGAGAGGGGTGCATGTTCAGAACAGATATGATTTAATCCTCTACGCGCGAATGTTATTTAGTTAATATAATATTCCATTTTCAGAGATAATTTTTCAGTTAATATATTGATGGTAAAATAAAGATCACATATCTAGCATATGATAGGATCAACCGCCTTCTGCAAATGGAATTATCAATAATATTGCTATAATATTTAACCAAAAAAATTGAAGGTAAACCACACTGAGCACGCTCTATTGGACTAAGAACTAAATACCCATTATACTTCAAACTTCTATGTCGTGACTTAAAAAAGAATCTGGTGTGAAACACTCACAAGACTCTTACTCCAATTTACACAGTTACATAGTCTGTAGTAGTTTTTTTTTTAGGAGTTTCCTCAATACTGAGGCTTTCCTCAACCGAATATGTCGTTCAGTTTTTCCTTCCAACTCATTCTTTCGACTGCATCCTTTGCACGAAGTCCATTTCTATTGAGAGACTCCATCAGGAGATCTAACCAAGTTTTCCTGGGCTGCCCTTTCTTTCTCCTGCGGTCCACTTCCCATTCCACCATCTGCCTCACTACCCCTTCACCCTCCATCCTAAATACATGTCCAAACCCGCACAGCCTTCTATCCTCTATCCGCTCCAGAACATTTTGCTTGACTTGCATTATTTTCCTTATTTCTTCATTCCTTCTCCTTTCCAATTTCGAAACTCTAGCAGATCTTCTCCAAAAATCCATCTCTGTTGCAAGGAGTCTGCGCCCGTAAGCTTCAGTTAGGGTCCATGTCTCTGCTCCTTATAGCAATATACTTTCCACAATTCCATTGTAAATTAACTTTTTCGTGTGGTTCAGAATATTGCTACTCCACAAAACCAATTCAGCATCCCAATAGCCCTCTTTCCACTGCTGATTCTTCGGCTTATTTCTTTATTTGAGGAGCCATTCCTTTCAATAATCGACCCTAAATACTTGAACTGAATCCACGCCTCTAATTATCTCTCCATTTACCACGAGGTCTCCATGATCACTTCTTGTAGACAGGTATTCAGATTTCTTGAAATTGCCCTCCAAACCCCAATCGTATACACTGCACCACTTTTCTGGTCATGTATTCTATATCGGTCTGCTGTAGTTTTTTCAAACTGAAATATATAACGCTTCTTCTTATTACAATTTATTTATTTAATTTAACTTATAATTAGTTCGATCCTTTTTTTATGTTGCGAGGAACTAGATTTTGATTGAATTAGCTCATGCGTAGATTATACTTTGTAGAACTCTTTCAGTACTTTGTAGACTGCGCCACCTACATAAAATTAATATAATGAATAGCTAAAACTGCAGATCTAAGAAAAGTTTTTTAACTAATATTATGAATCCCTTGGAAAAATTTTTGTGGGTGTTTGACATCAATTTTATTTTGTTCCATTAGTATAAAGGGCCAAATACAAAATGGCGGATCTTGAATTTCTGCTTAATTTTCTTGTGTATGTTAGGTCAATCAGAAATTTAGACTTATCATGTGGACCACGACCACATTTCACACCTTATTTACAGGTAATTATTTCTACGAAAAAACTAGTTTAGATTTTTTTTACTAATTTTTCTTCCTTAGGTACTTTATAAATGATCAGATTGTGCAATAAAATTTTTTATAAAAAAAATGCAAAAAATCAAGTAATTTCTGATATATTATTTCCTATTTTATATAATTAATGTGAGTTATAAAAAAAAACTCAGCATTTTCATTCCATTGTTGAAAAAGAAAGCAAAAAAGAATTGGGCAGAATGCAAGATGCAGTCCGCTATTTTGTATTTGGTCGTTTATACTATAGAGCAAAATAAAATTGATGTTAAACACCCACAAAAATTTCTCCAAGGAATTCATAAAAGTAAAAGTAAAGTAATGCCTATATTTTCAGGCGGTCTTAGCGTCCAACTACCAAATTAGGTGTCGTGGACGGGGGCGGAAGCACCTACTTTACTATTAACATTTTTTAAACAAATATAAAATTTAGCAGTTATACGCTGGACTCAAACTGGGGTCCTCCCATTTACAAGTCCATGCTCATAACCACTATACCAACACCCGCCCCCAAGGAATTTATAATATTTAGTTAGAAAACTTTTCTTAGACCTGGAGATTGTAGCTATTCATTATATTGTCCTTAATTTTATGTATTTGGCGCAGTCCACAAAGTATTGAAAGAGTACTGTAAATATTGAAATCTACGCATGAGCTAATTCAATCAAAATCTAGTTTCTCGCAACTACATAAAAAAATCTGATGTGAAACACTCACACGACTTTCTCCTACTGCGAAATGGCAAATTTTCTTCAAATTTTACAATTTCTATTAGTGTTTAAAACCGCCGGCATTTTTATGGAGAAAATCATAAAAAACTACTACAGTAAATTCGCTCTTTCAAACTGGGAATTTTGGCAACTTATATAATTCCAATTAATATTATGTTGTTGACGTTGATGTAAGTATAATACGTTGTTGAACTAAAATAGCACATTAGAGGAAAACATAACCCCAGCCTTCCCCCTAGAGTCCCCCGGGAATGAATTTTCCCGGAGAAATGTTGCAAATAAAAGTTTTAAATTTTTAAATGTGTAATTAGAATTTAAAATTTATAGAAAATCGTGGGGGCGGCGTTAAAGAGAAAATAACAAAAAAAGTGAAAAAAAAATTCAGTAAAGTGCTAGTTCTGGTTGATGGATTCTGCCCGAAATCTTCGTGTCTGATGCGGTGGTAGTGCCTAAACGGAATATCAACTTATATCTTTCTGCAACTTTTCGTTTTTGAGATATTCTTTTCACACACATCCACACCCACACACAGACCATTTTCTAAAACCCACTTTTTGGGACTCAGGGGACTTTAAAACTTGTATTTCCGGAAGATTTTGGTCAAACCCATCAACCTCAAGTACAATTTTACTGAAAAGGTTTTTTTCTGTTCTACGCGATCTTCTTGAATAATGGCTCTATCGATGTTTTTGTAACCAATGCTGCTATCTGCACTTAAACCTAAAACCTATCACTTTTATTTGAAACATTTTTCCAGATAATGATTCTGGGAGGAGCAAATTGTGCTTAAATTTACACCTGTTATGGGTATGAGACAGAGATTGCTGTCAGCTAGACAAGCATAGTCCCTAACATGTTTGTTGGTATGTCCTAATTATTCCAAGTAAATTTGACATTTATTATTGTAATAATTGCTGTAACAGAAAGTTGTGGGAGTTTTTCACAAAACAGATGGTTTTCGCACTCAGAGGACCGCCTACCGATGAATGCTTAATTTTGAAAATTTGACACGGTTAGCAATAATACGTTTTCCTACATCAGCAAGAGAGGTGGATGTGATGGGGCAGATTCTGAAAGCATGTAGGAAGTTGTTAATAAATTTTAATAAGTACCAAGAGTAAAGTTAATTATTGCTGGCTCTATATATAACTTTAACATCATTAAAACTAAAACCAAGTTATTTAGTTATACAGAACCATGATAGTGGTTGTTATACCTAAAGAGATATCTCTGTGATATCGGCGTTCTTACTCACGGCTTCATCTCCAACATCCTACTGCTGTACTAGCTATGTTTAGCTGTAAGTTTCTCATTTAGTAGCGGCTGTCTCTCCGATTATAATTGTATTATACCCTCGCCCCCCCACCACTTCATTCTGTTTTTATGGAGTACAAAGTAAAGCTCTTTCTAGTTTAATTCTGTTTCAGTTTGAATGTTCTGTTAACTAAGAAAACTGGCGGTGTGATGAACAAAATATCGCAAATAATGAACACTCGCAGAATGCTCAAACTTGATATTTCGTGCAGGATACCACCAACCGTTTCTGATACCAATGTGTTACGGTAAATATCCACCAAATCAGAAAGCACGACTTCATTGAATGGTATTTTTACTGTCTGTTACCCCTAGTAAGAGGAAGTGTTGCAATCGTTTTCAGTTTCAACTGTTCTAAATTGAGGTTTCACCGGAAATACATGTTTTGGGGTCCGCTGAATAGGGAACAAAAATTCCTAGCCAGTGTTCTTTATGTGGATCTCAAAAACGAAAAGTCGCAGTAAGCTTTAACTTAGTATTCCGTTGCAGCAATACCACCGCATTAGACACGAAGATTTTGCGGCAAAATCTATCAACCGGAAATGCGAATTTACTGAATTTTTTTTCAGTTTTTCATAACTTTCTCGAAATTGGCCCCAACGATTTCCTTTAAACTTGGTGCACTATCTACACACACAAATACGTACCTGTCACTTATTTGAAACATTTTCCAGAGAAGATTGATTTTGTGGGGGGGGATTCTGAAAGTACGACGGTAGCCTTATGCTTTCCTCTAAAGTACAACTTCAGTATAATATATGGTTATACCACCTCCTGGTATAGTACTCATCGGACTCATAATATTAGCATAAAACTAGTAAAAAGATAGTGTAAGAGAAGAGTTGAGGGTAGCCGAGCACGGTAGCGCTGGCCTGCTGTGAATTGTTGATGATGTAATTAGTTAGAACCCTTGCTTGTAAAGCGCTTCTTGATAGCTTGTGTGCTTGTTCGTTGCAGATTTGTCGTCTCTTTGAAAGTCGGGTGACGACTAACCCCAACTCAGAACATAGCGCCTTTTTTTCTTTTTTTGACAAAATCCGGTTAGCCAGAACTTGCTGCTTTTCAATCTCGCAGCTCATTCAACCTTCGCTTCGTCAGAAGGGTAAAATAGATGCGGTCAGATGTACAGTACATGGCACCCCTGGCGCGATTGAGCGGTAGATGTTAACAACGTGGAGTCGTAAGCGCTGTTTTGGAGAAATTTCACAGCATGTATTTATTTGTATGATCATTTTGGTGGTGTTCTTCATAATTGTTGTACATTATAATATATGTCATATATTTATACTGTTCTTTAATATGATACTGTAACAACTACCGCCCTACCGATCTTTCTGTAATATACATGCTGAAGTGTAAGTATCATTAGCTAAAACAAAAAACAATTCTTTTTTCACAGGTCACGAGAAATGTATGTTCCATCACGACCTAGAATTGGACCATCGACCGCCTACCAGGGAAGCCCTGCTGCCAGACATGTCCAGATCTTATCGTCTGTTGTTAGCCTCACTGGGTGAAAATCCCGACCGGGAAGGTTTGTTGAAAACACCAGAACGAGCGGCCAAAGCGATGCTGTTCTTCACCAAAGGCTATGATCAATGTATTGAAGGTAATTATTCTCTGTTTACATTTTTCCTGGAAATATCAGCCAGATATTGTTTTTCTTTCTTCTTCTACAATATTAGAATGGGCGATTTGGATCTTCGTGATGGAAAATATTTTTTCATGTCCTTAACTTGGCAAATCCTAGGTGGCGAACTCACATTGCTTTTTTTTTATCCAGATCTCCTGTCCAAAGGTGAAAACCAGAGAAACCCATGGTGAATAACCACAAAACCAGAGAAACCCATGGTGAATAACCACAAAACCAGAGAAACCCATGGTGAATAACCACAAAACAAAAAAAACGCAGCCAGGTCTTTGATGTTCGTCAAACATTTGTTTACTAATTAAACTTGACAAAAAATAAATGATGTCCATCGAAACAAAAATTACTTTCAATTGTGTTTATTTTGTAATATTTAGTTCAGTAAATTTAGGATGTTCACTTTTCATTAAGTTGATTAGTGAAAACGAACGGGGAAGCTGTTGATTATCAGAGTGTGGGTGACACTCTTTGATATCTTCATTAACCTCCCTCTCCGTTCATCACTTAGAAGTCTTCTTTAACACTTCATTTAACAATCGATATATACCAGTTATAATATTTATCTCAATCGTGGGTTCAATTAATCATCAAGGGATTCAACAACAAAGATTTCAGTCGAAATCCATTACTTGTATTCCACACACACTTTGATCGAAACAACACATGTGTGTGTGTGTGTGTGTGTGTGTGAGTGAACAAAATATCTCAATAACCAAAAATTGGAGAAAACTTAAACTTGATATTCAATTTGGATATGAGGCTGTTATTGCACGCATTTCATAAAGAAACTTTGTTATTTGAGTAATGTATTGATAAAGGGAAGATCGAGTGAACGTTCAATCTAGTCTGCAGAAGTGCATACCCATAATTCCATGTAGCCAGCACCGGGAGAAGTGTGTGCTCTTCTGGCGGATCACATTAATAACTTGGCGGGAATTATCGTTGACATTTTGATGGCGGTCACTTGTTAGCGTAGTACTACGTCACTGGGCCTTCTATATATCATCCACTAGGTAATCCACTTGTTCTTTCTCACTTCCTCTTTATTTTCTCTCACATCTGTAAGAAAAATTGCTACTTTCATGACAGAATTTGGACGTAATTCTTTTTTTTAATTCTCCAATTTACAAAAAATCTGATGTGATGACTTTCTATTACACCAATTAATATAATTATAAAATTCACAATTATTTTTATAAATTGAAGTTGCGGAGCTGAATTACTTCTCGCCCCCCTCCTGAAACTGCAATTTTTCCGAAAAAAAATTCCAATAAAATTACTATGGTTGCAATATTTATTGCATTTATCATTGCAAGTGTTAAAAAAATCTCTAGTAGGATTATGTAAAAAAGCGACATCTATGATCTAATCTGCTACACCATTGTTGGAAAAAGGGAGGTAGAAACCAGAAAGAGATGTAAAGCTGCACATATTTAAGGCTATATAGCTCCCCCCACCCTTTTATATAGCAGTGAAAGCTGGGTCAAGCTGGACAGAAGCAGTTTAATTGGATTACAGCTGCAGAAATGAACGGATTAGGGAGGAGCTTCAAGTAAATGCTCCAGAAAGAGGTTGTGGTTGGGTCTTCATAATTGGAAACCAACAGAGATATTTACCGTGATAGCCTGCTTCGGCTGTCATGTACGGTTTCGGGCATTCGCCCATCATCAGAGTGTCTTGATAATCAGTGTGATAACCCAGACTTGCAATTGCAAAATCAGTATACACACTGTAACCCTGTATAAACTGATTTTGTTCTGTGTTATCAAACTGATTATTAAGACATCCTCATAATAGACGAATGCCCGAGACCGGTCGGTGACCACAAAATGAAGCTGCCTTTCATGGAAAATATCACTGATGCCCCGAAAAGAATTAATTTAAAAAAGGGAGTTACGATGGTTCGGGAATGTTTGCAGAATACAAGAATGCCATGTATTGAGGAAATTTATGGAAGCTAGAACCAGAGAAAAGACCAGAGATTGGTCTAGGGTGCCCTGGAGAGAAAAAATATTAACAATTAGAACAGAGTAAAGGAAGCCAGACAGAAGAAATTCTGACGAGAGAATGGTGGTCCGTTTCCTAGGGACTCCTCTACGGAAGAAAAAGTTTAAAGAAATCCGATATAGCAGTTTTCGTTGCAGAAAATTCCTACAAATTTTGAGTCATTTTGTAAAGTCGCACTTCCGGTTACAAACGGATGTCGTCAACTATCTTCTCCAAATGTAGAATTCTAATTATGTCTTTTTTCGTACTTTAATGTTATATATGTAGTCGAATCATACATTTTACTAAAGTGGCATTTTAGGGAAAACTTAATGTTACCGCTGCTCCAGAACTCTCAAACAATCAATTTCCCCGTCGAAAATTTTCCATAAAGAAGTGATCAGCCTTTAATGAGTGAAAACCGCCAACCACAATATATATATCTTTAATGATTTTTTTTTCCATTTTTCATGAATTTCTTGGAAAATAAGATTCCAACGGATTTGTTTGAAACAGTTTTCCTATTTTGTAAGAAAATTTGTTTACAACTGTGAGAAATGGTGTAAGAGAAAGTCGTGTGAGCACACCAGATTGTTACTGTTTTTTACTTTCTTTTATTTTAAGATGTGTGCCAATTATAATAGATGGACTATACGTGGGTATTGTGGAGGAAGGTTGTAGAATGGTTGCAGAAGTATAGTAAGTGGCTAGTTAACATGCCTATCGAGCGCGCCCTCAGTTTCCATGACAACTGAACAGATCGCAACAGGTCTGCCCTTTACATACGGTCGGCCGTTGCCGCCGCCTTCCCAGTGGAGTCACTGCACGCCTCTGTCAAAACCACTACTCTCTACCCTGTGTGCAGCCGCCTCGTCTCCCCGCCAGATCACCTTTTGTTCTGAAATCATTCGTCCTCATACTCCACGTACTTCTGTCATCCTCTAAAATCTCCGTCACTTTATTTCTTTTTTTTTCTTTATTTCTGGTCTATTCTTCTTCTTTTCTTGTTAAGATCCCATGCCATTCTACCCTTCTATTCTTCTTTCAGAGTAATGTTTCATCCTATATTCTCCAGAGAAAGAGTGAGTGGGAGACGGCAAGCTGAACTCCCATAATCTAACAGCCGAGACCATTTCCTATCATTATCCTCCCGTTCTGTCAATTGTGACAATAAAAAAAGACTTTTTATTTAGTTCTCTTACCCATTTGTATTTTGTGACGGTGAAGTTGATACTTAATACTTTTCAAAGCGGCTTTTCAACAGCTTTATAAAGCTTGTGCTGCCCCACTTGGACACGATCTGAAACTAATTGACTGAACAGTTATGAGTCGAAAGTCTCTTTGCAGTTCTTCTTTCTATTTGCTTCATCTCACAGCTTTCTAACATGCGTTTTAGCCATTCACCTCAACGACCTTTCCTTTGTAAAGCGTTTCTTTACAGTGCCATTTTAGTGTAACTTTGCTGTGTCGATCATGCAGGTGTTTTAGCACTTAAAAAGTAAAAATAATGTTTAAAAAGTTTTATAAGGAAGTATTATCAATTATTACATTAACAACGAAGAAACTTATTAATGTTAAAACTTGAAGTATGGTAAAAGGGGTATGGGTGTGTGTGTGTGTGTGTGTGTGTTGTGTTGTGTTTTAGAATGAGAGCAAAGTAATGAGGCGGCACAACCCTCCCACTCCAGCGCTACCGCCACGGTAACTTTAAGACTCAGCTAATGGCTGTTGGAACAGATAAAAGTTGGAGGGATAGTGAGTGAGTCGTGCTTATCACTAGATTCTGCTAATTCTGCACTTCAGGAAGGTTAACGTCATTTCACCAACTGTAGTCCACTCTCAAAGCTATATATATATATCTAGCTAGGGTTTTGAGTCTAAATTGTCCTTTTCATTTAGGTATCACATAGATTCAGAGTTAACTCTAAACGTCACAGATTTCTAGAACCACCCTAAAATAATTTTTTCCTGAAGATTATTAGTGATAGGTTTATACGTACATACATGTGTGTCCATTTGCGTGTTTGTGTGTGTGTGTGTGTATGCATGTACTAGTTTCCCCCAGAGCTTCCAGAAGTCAATTGTCCTGGAATAAGCTTAAAAAAAGAGTTGTGCTCTGTGCAGTTAGTATGCGAAGTTTCAAGAAAATTGTTGGCGCTGTTTTCGAGAAAATTGCGGAAAAACCTACAAAAAAAATTGCAGTAATGTTGCAGTTCCGGTTGGTAGATGTTGACCGAAATTTCGGATACTATGGTGATATCTAAGCGGAATCAGATCTACGCTTATAGCAATTTTTCGTTTTAGAGTTATTCAGTTCACAGAAAGCAGAATGGAAAAATCTGACATAATGGTAATATTTTCTTCTTACAATAATAAGAGACAGTAGTGGGAAGAGAATTAAATATATAACATTTATTTGAGAAATAAAATTCTGAAAGTAGAGTTATGGAGACGGCTTGTAGGGATCAAGCTGTCAGTGGCAACGCTAGAGAGAGTGGTATTGGTAGTGCTCTATCGGTGGAAGGTTACATCAGCAAATGGACTACGAAAGAGAACAGACGGCAGGAAACGGTTGTTGAATAGGGTAGGGTTGGGTGGTTGGCCCAGAGCAAAAGGGTATCACTTAAGAGGTTGCGCAGGCCAATAGAGAGGTACAGTATGGAGGCGGGTAGAAACCACCATCTAATTCCCCCCTCCTCCTTCTCCTGAAAGTGTATTCACAGTTCTGCTGTCGGAGGTTGAGTGCACTTCAGTGACCACTCGTTAACCTTATCTTTTCATACTAACTACTGAATGTAACAGTTATTAGGGAATTTCAATTCTTCCAGCAATTAAAACTTTTCCCATCCTAAGAGACACGATGCTTCTCTGTCATATAATTTCCTATATAATGTTATATCAATTCATATTCTTGCCGGATATATTGACAGAAAGAGTTTGTGAGGGAATAGGATAGATAGCCTCAGCGTATAATTCAAAAACGGAAAATCACAGAATACTATTCACTGCACTGAAGTTGTAATTTAGAGGAAAGCTTAACGTTACTCTTCTCCCACACCCCCCTCCAAAAAAAAAATCAATTTTCCCGGGAAAATGTTTCAAATTAAAGTTTCATATCTCATTTATGTTCTAGAATGGGTTTCGAATTAAAGTTTTGTTCAACAGCGGTCAGTCAACAGAAAAGAGACGATTTTACTCAATTGATTTTTCAGCTTTTCCCGCTGTGTTCTCCAAAATGGCTTTTCACGTCCTTATATCGCCTTCATCTTTTTGTTTACAACTTTTTTTCAGCAAAGTTGGGGAGGGGGTGGACGTTATTATTATGTTGTAAGGCTTTCCTTTAAGGTGACATGACTTTGTATGATTCCACACCCTATTATATTGATAAGGGTAATTAAATGATTGCCACAAATTTAAGTGTAAAGAAACTTGGTTTACCGGAAGTACTATTTTACTGTTGGGATTTTCTCGGATTCTGCTACGAGTTTCTTCAATTTTTGAATACCAGACCCCAGACCGTCATTTGGGAATCTGTATTCATTTCAGGTTTGTTCTGGGGAATCTGCAACCCTCAAAATTGTCAAACTTTTAAAACTGTCAAATTTTTAAAACGGTTGGTTCCAAAAGGTTTCTAGTTTCTCTTTCCGCTTGAAATGGTTATTTTCATTGGAAGACGCTTTTTGACAGAAAGAGTATGAAAGTGAATGGAAATGCGAATGGTTTATGTGGAAGGTTTCCTCTCATCAATTGAAAGTGGGATTTCCTCCCAACTCCATACACACCGTTTGCCCATTTCCCTTTTATTTGAAACATTTTCCAGGCAAAATTTATTTTACTGTGGGATCTGTGAGCACCTTTCCTCTAAAATATCATTTCACCGCTCCAAAAGTATTATTCTTCAAACTTGCAATACTAACTGCCCACCATTCACTTTTATGTTAAAACATTTTTTTTATCTCTTACTGCCGTGAAAATGTCCGAAAAAGTGGTTTTTAGAATCATGTGAGTGTGTGTGAGAGTGTATATATGTACATGAAAAGCATAACTCAAACACGACTAAAACTTGCAGAAAGTTCAAACTGACATTCCGTTTGGGTGTCACCATGGGATTCGACAGGAAGTTATCTGTCAAAATTCCTTAACCGGAAATGCCACATTAGAATATATTTCTCTCTAAAATGCTATCCAATTATACAATTCTACCACCCAAACAAAATAAATTAGAAATAAATAGATGGGAAAAATTCCGAGTTTCTAGAAATTAGTAAACGGAAGTGCGCTTTTACTGAATATTTTTTCAGTTTTCGACATACTCCAAAGAATTTCATCAAATTTGGTGCACAAACCATAAAATTTGTCAATTAGGTACAATTTTGAAAACTGGAGTAAGAGAAAGTTGTGTGAGTGTTTCACACCAGATTTTTTGTTTTCTATTAGTTTCTCTAAAAGTCAATATTTAGGAGGACTTTTCGAGATTCTAAAATAGAGCTTTGGAAATTTGTATGCACGGTATAATATAGTGAAGTGTGTGAAGTTGGTAAATAGCAGGGGAATAGCAACCAGAACTCTTCGTATGTGATAAAATAAATGGCCAGAGTAGAGCACTCACTCTAGCGGTATAGACAGATAGCTGGTTTCTTACAGTGGTGGAGCAAAGATAGAATTTGGAGTAGATATCCAGTAAAGTTTTTGTAAAATTCATGAGGAAACCCACCCCCCACCTGTCAACTGGCCCATGTTCACCAGGGCTCTTCCACCTTCAATTCTTCAGCACCTATATCGTATAAGTAAAAACATTTCTTCTTAGTTCAAGATAAAATTACTTATTTTTGCTTTAATAAATAATTCTAAAAAAGATTTTAATTAATATTGGTTGCAAAAATCTTTAATCTTGGCGATCTGTTTATGAACTAAATATTCTCAAAAACGAGAAATCTGGTGCGAAACAATCGGCGCCGATTTTCTCATACTCCAATTTACATTGTTGGTTGGACAAATTTCCTTCAAATCTGGCAGAATTTCCACAGAAAATAGTAACAAATAAAAGTCATAGATATGTACAAAGTTTAAAGAAAATCGGTATTCAAATCGTCAGGCCTTAAAATTACAATGAGTTGTTTGTAATTCCAATGGCCAGAGGAGTTTTTAATGAAAAAAAAATTTCTTTGTTGCTCTACGTTTCCGGTACCATTGATGCCTTTCTTCAGGAGCTCTGTAAAAATTAAATGGAGAAAATACATTATTTTACAGTATAGTAGTTATGAAAAGTGCACAGATTTATAACAAAGGAAGAAAGAAAAATTTAAATTAAAGAAGAAATTATAAAACAGAAGTGACAGTAAATTAAATAAAATGATATTAAAAGTAAGATAAAATAAGACAGATAAAGATACCTTTAGGGTAGGAGAGGAGTGAACGTTGTTAACGTTGAGACTGAAATGAAGAGAATTTTTTTAAAAATTTAAAAAACTGTTAAAAGGTGGGAGGGATAAGAAAAATGTTTGTAGTGAGGCGCGGCAATTTCAAATTTGGAAGAACAAATTACAGACGAGTATCTTTTCTTAGGGTTAGAAAAATATTGTTGTAAGTTGAAGTTATGATTTCTTTGTCTTTTTTAAAATTGATGGAATTCGGATGAAGGTGAATTTGCAAGGATTCAGATAGAAGACGTTTTGAATGGTTGGGGTAAGTGGTTAAAATGATAGGGTTATTGAAATCGATGGCATGATTGAAAGTCAGAACATGTTTGGAGAGAGCAGTGCTGTCAGTTTTTTTGTTAATAATGTCTAGTTCGTATTGTCTGAGTCTTTTCTGTAAAAACTTATTGGATTCATTATGTAGCAAGCGTTGCTGTTGGGTGTAATACATTGAAGTTTGTATACCGTATGTGTTTTGTTAGATTTTTCAACAGGGTCTTTAAATTTTGAGAAGATTTTATTTAGTTTGTTGGTAGGAGAGAAGCCTGTTCAGAGCTTGGGGATAAAGTTTTTAAGGATGTTATTGATTCTATTGGAAATAGGACTAATGAAGGTGAGCGAGTGGTAAATGGGAGATTCAATATTCGAGTTAGGTGGAATGTTTTGAGGGTTCAGCGTTGGAGGTTTGTTTGTGTATTTTTGGATGCTTTTTGAGTATTAGATGAATAGGATAGTAGTTTTCAACCAGTATTTCTTTTGTTTTTTGATATTGTCCTGGTGGAACATGGGTCCGATAAATGGATTGCACGGTACTGCTCTCTCCAAACGTGTTCTGACTAGACATACAAAAAGGCATATACCACACACACAAACTCATACATGTATATATGTGTAATATATGTCCCCCCCAAATGCATGATGCATGCACCTCCTATTAAATTCTAACCTGTGGAACCAAATTTTCTTCTTCCCCCGATTAAAATACTGATTATTCGTATGATATATTTGTAAAATCCTTTAACAAATGCCAGCACATATCTCTCAACATATTCTTAATGTAATTTAAACATAAATTAATATCATTTAAAAAGAAGCATGATAAATAAAAACGAATACATTTGATTTCCTCTGTTATTTATTTTAATATCATCTCCAATTTGTCGTTTGCTGCCAACCTTCTTACATATCAATTTACTTACATATTTTCTTGTATTAATCCTGCTTGTATTTCACACAGTGGCGGCTACTGGTATTCGCGATTGCGCGACTGAACCCCCAGCTATTTAAAAAAAAAAATTAAATAGAAAAGAACTAATTTTCATCATATTTATTTTATTTCAATATCAAAAAATTATTTTCATTTTTGTATTAGTTACGTACGAACAATATTATTAATTCACAGTAAAAATTGTATATGTTGGCCTGATTATCAAAATAATCAAAAATCAAATAAATTAATTGGATAATTAATTTTGTTGTCAAAATCTGAGAATCAGACATAAAAGAATAGGAACGTTTATCAGCGTAGGAGCTCCTTAAACTGTTCGTATAATGAATGAATTGTATGTGTATCAGGTGATTTATAAAAACGTAGGAAGTTGGAGGTTCACAGTTGGGCATCGCGCTGGAGAATTTAATATATATATATATAAAATTTCATTGTGTTAGTATAGAAAAGTGTATGTTTCATTAGCTTTTTTAAAATAAGAGTGGGGGTTACAAGCGCGATGAACATTACTTACGGTCTTACGAACGAACTTACCCGATCTTACCCGGAGTTAAAAAAGTTGTTTTTGGCAAATGGTGTGTGTGTGAACAGCATAGCTCAAAAATAAAAAACGGTAGAAAGTAGAAACTTAATATTCCGTTTAGGTATCACCATGGGATCTGACCCCTACGTTATCTGTCAAAATTCCTCAACCGGAAGTACCACTTTACTAGTTGTTTTTTTTTACTTTTTTGCAATTTTCTCAAAAATGGTTCGGACGATTCTTTTCAAACTTGGTATATCAACTACATATACAAAGAGCTACAACTTTTATTTGAAACATTTCTCTGGAAAAATTCATTTAAGGACAGTTATGGGCGAGGGGTGGGGTTAGGTTTCAGCTAAAATGCTACTTTAATTTTTTTAGACAATTCTATCATCTAAATAATGTTAGTTACAATTAAATATGTTGTTGAAATTCCGAGTTTGATAAAAATCGGATAACCAGAAGTGCGTTTACTTTACCAATTTACTAAATGATTTTTTTACTTTTTCGCGATTTTCTCAAAAATTGCTCCGACGATTTTCTTGAAACTTCTTATATAAATTGAACATACAAAGATGTATAACTTTTATTTATAACATTTGTCTGGTAAAATTCATTTAAGGGCACTTTTAGGGGAGGGGTGGGTTATATTTTTCTCTAAAGTGCTCTCATAGTTGATTATACAATTCTATCATCCAAACAAAATTAATTAGAAATAAATAGATGGCCAAAATTCTTAGTTTCAAGAAAATAGTAAACCGGAAGTGAACAGTTTTTTCAGTTTTCGACGAATTTCATTAAATTTGTCAATTATAAGTTTGAGAACTGGAGTAAGAGAAAGTTGTGTGAGTGTTTCACACCAGATTTTTTGTGATGTGATCTTCCTGTGTTTATAAAAATTTGATGTTGGTATTGGTACTTAAAACATCACTAAGATATATGAAAGAATCGATGCTAACTCATTGACATTTCCTTTGAACCGAAACACTTTATTTAGATAATACAAATTTCCGTTATGTTAACCACTTAATTTTCGAACTCAAACGGTACAACTCTTTTTTTCATAGTTCTTCTCTGGGTGCACTTCTGCTGGGACAGATTTATTGTTAATTTAACATATTTAATTGTAGGGGAGCGATGCAAGTTTTTACCCGGCTCCTGGCTTACTTCATGATTTCTATCTAGCCAAGCTACTAATAATGATAGGAAATGTATTTAAAAAAAAATGTTGAACCCCCACATATCCAAGTCAGAGCCCACTGATTTCACATTATTTATTGCTTGTACAAGCTTTTGACTGTCAATAAACTTTGCATTGCCTCTCTTCAAACTGTATCTATTCTTATTAGTAAAGTATACTCCTAAAATAGCTTATCGCCCCTCTAATAAAAATGACTTGATGAAGCACTGAGCATACTTAACAACACTATTAAAATTTAGTTATAAAGTATTCTCTAAACATGCTATTTATTATACAATATTTTCTAGTGTCTAATCATAATTTATAATAATTCCATTTTGCCATTAAACACACACACACACACACACACAGAGTAACATAATCTTGTAACTTCCCCTCATATGTATGACCAACAAAGCAACAGAAACACTACAGAACAGTAACAGAAACATTACATTGAAAATGAACTCTCTACACAAACTTGGTGAATTTGTTCTGATGCTGGTTGAAAATCCGAAACCGGTCAGGAACAAAATGAACATGCATGCTATGACGGATAAAATACCAGATATAAACATATAGTTTAAGTAATCTCTCTACACGAATTGATTGCAAACCTTACTCTGTCGAAGGATGAAAATCCGAAACCGGTCAGAACCAAAACAATGAAGCATGCTACGATGGATAAAGTCATAGAACTGATGATTCTATTCAGTAAATACTTGTAGTTGACCGATTGGGACCAATATCCTGGGTCCGCCAGTTTACACTTGACTAAAATATCTAGCTTGCACTTCCCCTGATTTTTGTTTTGTTGTTGAGTCGTACACATACACACTTTCTAAAAACATTTTTTTTATTCGGACTCACTGTACCTTAAATCATTTATGTCCGATAAAAACTCAGTTTCGAAAATTTAACACGATTGCAATACTTCCACTTTCTCATAGCTTACGAGAAAGTAAAAAACAAATCGTAGGAAGCTTAACTTTATATTCTAATTAGATACCACTATAGCATACGGGACTAAAGTTTCAGACACAATCTATCACCGGCAAATGCAACTTACTGAATTTTTTTCAGTTGTTCGTGATTTTTGTGAAAATTGGCTTTAACGATTTTTCTTTTTTTTTAAACTTCGTACATTACTCCACCACTTTAGTTGAATCATTTTTCTAGAAAATTGATTTTTGTTTTAATTGTGGACGAACTTCAGCATTAGACTTTCCCTTAAAATGTGCGTATTAAGGATTCCCCATCTTTATAATAATGAGTTCCATTAAATTGATTGGAAGAATACAAGTTTGAAGAAAATTGGTCTGCATAAAGTGCAACCATATAGAATAGGTTTCTGTAAAACAGTCAAATCATGAACATTCCAATGATCTTTAAACCTTGAACCATTAATTGCACTCAAATCAATAACACTGAACCAATTGTAAACAACATTCGCAATTTAATGTTACAAATTCCGCACAATTATCCTAAATCAATTTTTATTTAATGTTTCAAATAAAAGTAAAGATAGGTTTATATGTGTTGCAGTTAGCACTCCAAGTTTAATAGAAATCGTTATTGGCGTTTTCGAGAAAATTCCAAGAATCTATTCTGTAAAGGCATGTACTTCCGGTTAACTGACTCCAGGTTTTTTATTTATTTTTATTTTGTACTTATATGTTATTATAACTTTTGTTTTATTATGTTTACAGACGTAATGAACGATGCCATATTTGATGAGGATCATGACGAAATGGTACTGGTGAAGGATATTGAAATGTTCTCCATGTGCGAACACCACCTGGTGCCTTTCTACGGCAAGGTCTCCATTGCATATCTTCCAAATCAGAAGATCTTAGGACTTAGTAAACTTGCCAGGTAATTCTTTTTTTTCTCATTTTAATTTCTTTAGTTTTTATTTATTTTAGCTAAGTATAATTTATCACTTGGGAATAATCATTGTTTCTTCTGTGTTCTGCTGTTTCAGGATCGTTGAAATCTACAGCCGACGTCTTCAAGGTATGTATAATTTTTAAGGATTTATTAGTTATTTATTCTCAAAGGAAGGATTGGATCCCAGTTCCGTCTCTGGGGATCCGGGCATCCCTGCGAGTATTCCCTCCTTAATTACACGAACAATACCAAAATACACCTGAGTATTCACTCAATAGATGTAAGGCTCTGATACGAGGTGCGTACAACTATTTGGGTTTATCATACCCACTGGCAATCTTTAAATGACCGCTCCTATACTCGATCACTCATTATAACTGACACATTGTACACCTTAAAGAAGACTAACTTTTTCTGGCAAACGGTGCCACGCCCCAAGTGAGGCACAATAGATCTTCCAGCTTCTAGAAGTCGATTTCAGCTTCATATCAAACCCCGTCTATTTAGCATCTTACAGATTTATTCAATGAGTGTCAGAGCATCAGCTAAGTGTCGTGTTGTCTGACATCCCCACAGGGATGCCAAAGTCCCTTAAAAAGTGGTCACTGCATTTCCACTTAAGGAGCATTACCTTCTCTAGTTCACCCACACATACATATTGTACACTTTCTAGACATACGGTACAAAACAGGATGGTCATTCAATAAGTAAAGAGATGAATTGAATAATTAGTTTTATTGCTGTATGTATTATGTATTAATTTACATATTTTTCTACTTAATAATTCTCTAATACATTATAAACAAACACAGTTTTCATTTTTACTTGCTCTTATTCCTCACAAGAGCAAGTATTGAGATCGGGCCAGATTCTCGAAATCGAGTTTACACAGGAAATATATGTTTCTTATGAGAATACGAAGGGAATGACTGCAGTAGCATGGAGTGTGTTATCTCAAAAACTGAGGTATTGAGGTATCTCAAAAATTAGAAGTCGCAGGGAAGCTCAAACTTTATATTCTGGTTAGTCACTACCCCCCACCCCCACATCAAACTCTAAGATTTCGGGCAAAATCCATCAACCGAGTGCGACTTTTCTGAAAAGTTTTTTTTCAGTTTTTCATAATTTTCTTAGAAACGGCTTCGACGATTTTCTTTGTATACTATCTGCACACGTAAATACCTAACACTTTTATTTCAGACATTTTCCAGGGAAAATTGATTTTTTTGGGAACAGTAGCGTCAAGCTTTCCTCTAAAGTAACATTTTAGTACATTGTATGATTTTAACACCCGCAATATGTCATTACCCGTTAGAAGCATTAATAGAATTCCAATTTTGAAGAAAATCGGTTAAGCAGGACAGGTTAGATTTTTGAGTTTATTTGGAATTTTGCCGATAACGGTATTAACGATTTCCTTTAATCTAACAATACTTGCTGCAAAGAGTGAAACTTTTATTAGAAAAAAATTACCGAAAAAATTGATAGAGGTTATTGGGAATCTGTCCGCTTAATTTAAATTTAAATTAAATTTGCACATGCTTTGTTAGAGTTGGAGCGGTCCACATAAGTCCACTGCACTCACTTTACAAAAAAAAATCCCCACTGCCATTTTGATAGCCAGCCCAACTAAACATTGGAACGTTGCAATTTTAAAGGAAATTTCTCGATTAAATTTTATTAATATGAAAAGAGAAACCCGTGTGAGTGTTTCACGCCAGATTTTTTTTATTTTAAAACGACAATAAAAAGTTCTTTGTGTTGAAATGTAACTCAGTGCTGCACATTGCTTCACATTTACTTTAATGTGAAACTTGGCGACTTTGAGGGAACAAACCGAGATTCAATGCAGTGCGACATTCGGACTTTAAGGCGGACCTGGGCGCAACTTCCCATCCTGATTCTTTCATTAACTGCAAGTATTGATTGCGCATAATGGGGGCGGATCTACAAACCAGGTCGCTTTTTCAAGATTCGCAGGCTTCTTTCTTCTGTCGTAATATGTCTGTCAGTCTGACTTGTGATGGAGTTGATGAAACTCTCGGATTTCTTTGCAAATCAGACGAATTTGTTCGGTGATTTTGATTGGATCAATGCTATTGTAGAAGTTCGCCGCTCGATACAACTCTTATCATATTGCTTAAACATTCGGGAGTAAATTTCTGTCCTCAAAAACAGAAACAGTACCCCCCCCCACACACACACACACACGCATACATCTCATTTGCTAAAAACATTTCTTTAATATTGCTAAGAGGAAATATTGCAATAGCGTCAAATAATCGAAATTTGTATTGAATTCACCGGAAGTACATATGAGATTCCTTGAATACGAAAAAAGTGATTTTATAAGGAACGATTCTTCTTCCTCTCTCTCTCTCTCCTTCCCTACGCATGTTTACTATATGTTTCTGCCAAAATCCGCCATTTAACCGGACCACTGATTCTACTCAATATTTTCTTTGTTTTCAATTTTTCACAATTTTATTTTCATTAAACTGCTATATAACCTATCCACCTATATAACCTATCACTTTTATTTGTAATATCTTTCTGGTTTTGAAATAGATTTGCATAATTGCAATAAGACAAAGCCGTGTGACTTTTTCACACCAGATTTTATTCGTACTCGGCAGATTTCAAACATGTATTTCCGGTGTAAACTGATTAGTTTAATAACATCGTAATGCATTTTTCTTACTTGCAATAAAACATTGAATCGAATATTATTGGCAGATTGTTCTTTCCGTTGCAGTACAAGAAAGATTAACCAAACAGATAGCTGTGGCAGTTACTAAAG
Source organism: Triatoma infestans (assembly GCA_011037195.1). Taxonomy (NCBI): domain Eukaryota; kingdom Metazoa; phylum Arthropoda; class Insecta; order Hemiptera; family Reduviidae; genus Triatoma; species Triatoma infestans. The sequence goes on along the minus strand of JAAEAF010002884.1, from coordinate 94,066 downwards.
CTGTAAACCCGGCAGGAGTCGCTGTGGTCGTGGAAGCTGTGTAAGTATAATAATGTTTGCGCTTTACCGCCTGCTAACAAATTTACATCGATTAAGCAATTACTTTATTAACAGTTAACGTTCGATATTTTTTTTCATTTTTACAAAACTGGAATACAATCTAGAGATTTTAAATGTTTACGGTTTAGCTGTTTTATAAACCAGTATGACGGAACAGCTCTGTGATCATTCATAAGTAATTAACTCAGAAGATAGTTTATATCTGAAAAACATATAAAAAAACAAACAGAATAAATCAAAAAGAAAACTTTATTTTCCTTGGAATATTTAATGGTTCTTAAAAATCATAAAAGCAATAACTGCCGTCATAAAAAATAAGAAATGAGTTTGCTCGGATTTGAATTACAATTAGAAAAAATATATAACAAATTTATGGAGATTTTTCTTGTATATTATTGTGTACAGAGTGACAATAAAAGATCCTTTCAATAACCACTTGAATAGAAGACAGGCACTCCATAGTACTGTAAAGTATCTGAGATAAAGGTCCTCATAGCCTAACTTCTTTTTCTTCTTTTTGGTTCTGACCGGTTTCAGAACTTAAAACCAAATTCTGATTGACGATGGAAGAAGGGTTCTGCTTTGTATGATTTTATCTTATTCTATCCAATTATAATAAAAATACAGGTCTCATATTTAGTAAAACAGGTTTTGTTACCGCCCAAAATAGGAGTCAAAGGTTTTAACTTAATGGTGGAGTCAGAACAAACCTTTAAGTTAAAAAGACAAAAAACCAGTTACTGTTGGCTCCAAGTGATCTTGGAAATGCATTATCTTGCATCTTACCTTCATTAAGATTTAATGTTCTTTGTTCCATCTTTTAAAAAAACTTCGTAGATAGATAAGACACATCTGTTGTTTTCAAATAATTTATCGACATAAATGCATACAAAGCTGGCCAATTTATTGTACAGAAATTCGTTGGTTTATTATTTAATTCTCAGTCCATAAATTTTCATGAACAACCAAAACTAGTAACTATGAAACTAGGGTCACAAATAATTTCCAAACTACAAATATACAATATCCACAAATTAAAAGGACATTCTTATTTAAGAAATCTTTAATAAAATAAATAACTATTTAAAAAAATAATGATAAAATAAAAATCAGATGGATCCGATTATTCCCTTTTCTTTTTACTTTCTGTAAGTATTATTAGAGTAAGTATTGTTAATCGTGTCAAATTTTCCTTGAAGCCTGATATATCAACTAAACACATTTAATGATCTATCTACTACAACTTACAGTAAATCTATATCATCATTCAGATTTAGTTTAGTGTCACCGCCCTCTTGCCTTTATAGTTTTAATCCGAATTGCTAATTGTTTTTACGCTGATGTTAACAAATATTTATATGTCCACCTTTAATATAATATTTAATTTTATTAAAAAACTGTTCTTATTGAACAAACCTCAAAACGAAGGCAAACTTGAGATGCCCTCTAGGTACTAAAGAGCTTCTCCGGATACCAAGGGTTTCCATCAAAAATCTGTCAATAGGAAGTTTTTCTTTAAACTTGTTAAGGGATCAATCACTTTTATTTCACACATTTTTTGAGGAAAAATGGTTTTTAGGGGCAGCTGCGGGTTGGTAGCTTTTCCATCTTCCCGCCATCAATATACTTTTAGGTCAAATTAACATTTAGTTCTTAAAAAAAAAAAAAAACTTTTTAAGAAAATCTGTCAGCTAATATTGTGCGAATTCTAGTAAGACAAGTAGTATAAGTTTTTCAAGCAATGTTATTTTAATTCAGATTTTTCTAATTATTATTATTATTATTATTATTATTCCAGACATATGTGTATGGTAATGCGAGGTGTACAGAAAATAAATAGCAAAACAATGACTTCAACTATGTTAGGAGTGTTCAGAGAAGATCCGAAAACTAGAGAAGAATTTCTCAGTTTACTGCACAGCAACTGAAAAGAATGAAAAACAGCAAAAAGTATTAAATATTAAAAGAGAAATAAAATAACGCCCAAGTACTCCATCCGTATTATAAATTACAAAAAACCGAATAAAAAACAAATCAGTCATTAATTGTAATCAATATGCGACAATATTTTAAAATAATTAAGATAAAGAAATTGAATAAAACAATTAAGATAAATAAACACCATTAAAAAATAACCAGTCAATATGTTTAACTTAAATAGTCGGAAACAATAAATGAAGAGAAAAAAAAAGAAGAAAAGTTAATAATAATTAATATACTTTTAATTATAATTATTAATAATTGTTAATATAGATTATTGTTTATTTGATGAGTAATTTTTTTACGCTCTGAATTCCGGGTTGCTTATAGGTACGCAAGTATACATGGCAGCTGAGTTGTTGATTTTACTCTCATAGTAAATGTTATATTTTTTTCTAAAACGAACTATCAAAAAAAAAGAAAGAAATGGTTTTAAAAAAAGTAGATATAGCTAAACAATTGCGAGAAATATTTTTTCTAATAGAAAGGGGAAGGTTACATTCAAAACGGTTCTAGAAATTTAGATTAGAATTATTATTAAAATATGTTGTCTGATTTTATTATTATTATTAATAGTTTTGATTTTTAAAAATGTTAAAACATTTCTTTAAGTTTAAAAAATGTAATTTACTTTAATATTATGTAACATATTTTACCAATTTTATTCAAACATTCAATTTGAAACAGGGCTACACTGTGATTACTTTATTACAGATTTTTGTGGAATATTCACATTACTCATAGGGAAGGGAATAGCTAAGTGGTTAGTGTCGTGGACTCCCACGCGGAGGACGCGGGTTCGAGTCCAGCTTGTGCTACCCTTAGATTCTTTTTTCCTAGGAGCCTCTACGGCTCACTGTCCGGTGATGGACAGTGTTGTCTGTAACGAAAGAACATTGTCCGGGGGCCGGCAGTGCACTGAGAAGGCTCCGGGCGTCAATGACGCGCTTAAATTAAAAAAAAAAAAAATTACTCGTGGAAGAGTATTTGTTTTTTCTTTTAAGAAAAAAGACGCATGGTTGTGGACCAAGTGGTTTTCATTTATTTAAATAAAAAAAAACTTTTGACGGTGGTAACTGTTGTATTTTATAAATATTGTATGTTATTAATCAAATATATATCTATATATATAAAATCTACGCAAATAAAATATAAATTAAAATCATTATTATATTTATAAATATGTTATTTTTTGTAAGAACTATTAAGTAATGTTCCTCTTGATTATTTTTATTTTGTATGCTATAAAGTGAGAATCATATGATTTCTCTTATTTTTTTAAAAAAAACATTGTTAAGGTAATAAATTGTTTATAACCTAAAACTAATGAAATTAACTTGACTGTTGAAGTTTAATAAAAAGAATAATAAATAAATAAAATAATAAGAAAATACTATTTTCATTAATTTTTGACAATAATAATGTTACTTATATTTGGACCAAAAATAGAATTAAAAAAAAATGTTTAAAAAAAGGACCAAAAGATCGCGTTTATATATAAAGAATAGCCGTTAAGCATTTTTTGTGGAAAATATGAAAAAAATAATAATTTGTTCACTAAAAATAAAAATATATTTTATTGTGTCATTTTTTATTTATTTTGTATTATTCCTTGTACTGAGTGCAAACTATGGATTAGATCAATTTAAGATTCTCTTATTTCTTCGATAGAGAATGCGTTGTTGTGAATATTTAATTGTAAGAAAAAAATCTTGTTAACAAATTCAGTGCAGTTTAAATATTACATTACTACTATAAATATGGAGACTAACTCCAGAAGAGCAACAAAACAATTCAAATCATCCTAACAGATCAACATATTAAGGATACCAGGTTTAAACATTACTTTATTAGCTTTTAAAATCAGGAAATTAATACACAAGAAGAATTAATGTGTTAAAAAGCTTTAATAGTAGGTAACATAATTTTTAACTAAAAACATATGATGCAACTGCCCATAAAGAGCAAAGGCTTTATCTCACGGCGATTTTTATAGGAGACGTGTGGTAGGTAACGTCACGATTCCCTCGCCGCTTAGTTCTGACCTTCGATACCTAGTTGCGCGGCCCACTTTTATTCACAATGCTGGTCAACAATTTGGCCAGATTGCCCTTTTCGGGAAATGAATCCTTAATTCTCGCACCAAGAACGGGTGCGCTAGCCACTAGACCAGCGCATGAGGGCACATAATTTTTATGATAATATTATTTTAAATAATTATTTAATAAAAGTATTTATAAACATGGTTTTATACATAAAAAGGTGCAACCTCACAACAACGAGTGTCGTTTGTGATATAAACATATAGTTGAAGTCATCTCACCACACGAACTTGATAAATTTACTCTGACGATGCATGAAAAACCGAAACCTGTGAGAACCAAAACAATGAAGCATGCTAGACGGGATAAAATGATAGATGTCTATAACTTTTATTTGAAAGGTTTTTCTGGACAACTGGTTCTGAGAATTTGTGGCGTTAAATTGCAAATGTTGACTTCTTTCAATATTGTTGAAGATGTTTTCTGGATTACAGTGAAATGTCTACCTGAGCCAAGGGTATCCCCACCTCTCTATATTTATTTTAGAGCTCTGAACATTTTTTTCACAAGTTTAAAGAAAACTTGTCAATTTTGTAGTTGTTAGTAACTGCAGTAAGTGAACGTCGTGTGAGTGTGTCACAGCAGATTTTTTTTTGTGTAACCAATGTTGGTAGCCAGTCTACTGCTGATCTGGATTTAAAATCGTCCTGATTGCTCATTACAGGCAGAAAAAAATTGTTGGAATAATTGTGAAATAAATAAAAAAATAACTTGCAATTTTTTTCCAGTTTTTATTAGTTCTTTTTTATAGAATGTTTACAACTGCAACATATTATTAATTAAAAAAGAAATGGGGGAAACACATCATACCATATTCGAATTCGCTCCCCTGAAGCAATTAAAAAATTGTTTTCTTATTATTGAATTTTTATATATAAATGAATCACATCAACAATCTGAGATTCTATACTAAGTGCGACAAAATATATTCAACTTAATCTAAAATAATTATTATTATTAACCAAAATTACAATTCCGAAAATAAGACTACACCATCAATTTAAAATAATAAAAAGTAATCGATAATTTGCAATGAAAAACTCAATAAATCGATAATTCTGAAAATTATACAATTATCATATATAAAAACAAAAACAAAAACTTTGTTAAATATAGCAAATATAAATGCAATGAAAATATTTTCCTTTTTTTTCTTTTAAGTTAACAAATTCCGTATTAAATATTGATTTACTAAGAAGGTTGCCTCTAATTTTGTTAGTCTTCTTCCGATGATACTATTTTCTTCATAAAAGATATTATTGAATTTATTTATAATTGTGATATAAAATCATTTAGCGCAAAGAAATAATTGGAAAGCTAATTTTAAGACGATTATTATAGAAATATATACTTTCCAGAAGCTCATCCCACAGTTTTCACTATCATTAGCGAAGATATCTAAAGTAATTAATTTAAATAATAATAATAATACCAGTTTAACATCTGTACTAAATTGAAATTAAGTCTCCAATATTCTAAAAAGAGATATATATCTGAGGGAAACAAAGTTGTTTCAAATTATAAATAATAATAAAGTTTGAAAATATAAGTTTCATAGGAACTAACTTTTCTGAACTACATTTTTTCGTTAAATTATTCAATTTTAATGATAGATTAATATTTTGTTATCAAATTAAATACAATCACCATTCTTAAAAATCTAATATAATTTAATTAAAAGCCATTATTGTTTGTATTAAGATATACATATTTATGGATTTTTTTAGGTTTAAGTAAAGAAAAGAGATTTTTCACACATTAATGTAAGATTTTTAAGGCATATTATAAACAGTTTCGTTGCGATTTTCATTGGTGAATCTATACCAAATATGTATACATGTATATATATAACACAAAGCGTTGAAAAAAAAACAAAACAAAAACACGTTCTTAAAGTTTTGACAATGGCCAAATATAGTTAAAATTTTTTTATCTATCAGGGATGAGTTATTTAGTTTCAAACATGGATTTAGTCAAAAAAATTGAATTTATAATTATTACTAATTAAACGACCAGAATAATTTCAGTCCATATTAGACATTTTATTGTGTACTAATTTTTTTAATAAAAACATAGTACTACTTTTGAAAATAGTTTCAAAATTTAACGGACACTTTTTTTGTTTTGTAAGATTGTAATAATATATGAAGAAACATGTGCCATTTTTTTATTTTTTTTTATTTTAATATACTCAACATTGTTATTTTAAACTGTTTTAAGGCCGACTTCCGTGTTCACTTATGGTCAATTTTTCAGAGCGTCTGTTTTTAGAAGGGCACAGCAATAATGGAGCACAGACCTAACTCAAAATGATGTTTTCTGATTTTCTTAGAACTCAGAAATTAATATCCATTTTAACGATGCACAAAGATAATTTAGAAGAATATTATTTAGTAAATAAGTCAAAATTATGCCCTATTTTTCCAGTAAAAATACTTAAACATACTCTATACTAATGGCAACCGTGTAATAATGTGACAATTGTTAAATCAAAAGCAGCTAGTGAAGTTTACTTTTGATCACAAGTGAGAGAAAGCAAACAGCCATTACTATTTCTCACAATATTGGCATAAACTAATATTATTTAATTCTAATAGCGGAACATCTAGCGGCAAATCGTGAAAACAAGAACGTATTTCAAACAAATATTAGATGGTATTAGATTTGAGGTTACACTAAAGTTTTAAAGAGGGGGAGCATTTGAAGATTAAAGAACATTCTCATTAAAGCCGCGTTCTCACGTATCAAGTTTAGTTGACCGATTTTAGTTGATCAACAGAAGTTGAATGAAAAACCTAGTGAGAACCTTTGTTTCAATAAAGTTGATCAACTTTTTAGTGGATCAACATAAGTTTGACCGAGTCAAACTTTATCGTCCAAGTATAACGCATCTTTCAGTTGAACCCGATGTTTCAAGTATTGAAACGTGTGAACCTCCGAATCGCCCAAATTGGCCTCTCAGTTTGCTTTCAACTCATAGAGTGCTCCGTGTCGTTATTGAAAGGTTTGATCGATTTCAGTTGAAACGTATGAACCAAAACTGATTCAAGTCGCATTCAACTTTTGTTGATCAACTAAAATCGTTCAACTAAACTTGACTCGTGAGAACGCCCTTAGTCATTTTCATTTTTTTCATATCCATATAAGTTAAGAATCAACATAACCTTTATAAGTTGCAGACAAAAATTTTTGTATCCAGCATGTGAGTAAGATATTCATATTCTGGCACTCTCCTTCATTTGCTACACAACAGTGTTCATGTTGTCAAATGTGGCTCCAGTGTTACAAAGCATAACTTTAGTCGCTGTTTGATAAACAACTATATAAAATTTATAAATATAATTATTTTGTTTAAACCGGTTTAAAAAGTGTTTTATTTTAATAAAATAATTTAACATAGGTTGTTTTTTTACAAGAAAATTACTAATTAAAGTAGAGGTGCTAAGCTTTAGCTGCTATGCGCTTTTTAACGCTATAACGCCGGGTTGAAAGTGGTCACTTCAGAAGACTTTCTAAAGGGCTGTTTTGGCATTTGATTTGACAGCAATGTTATCACATCCAAAGTCCTATTTTTATCGTCCGGTGTTTTTCAGCTTGATCCAATGTTTTCTAGAATTCTATTCACAGGAGAATGTCATGGTTTGTGACGAAGAAAGGAATATATTTTATAGTAATATTGGAGTCATTTCACTTATTTGATGAGTGTAACATGTACGCGTAACATAATAGGTGTAAAATAAAGAGCCTGTAATATTTTTATATGTGAAAAATGTAAAACTAATAGGGGCGATTACACAGTCTCACTAAAACAAAAAAAATATCCAATTCGTGATGACCATAAATTTATGAAGATATTTGCATAATTTCTTAAAATCTTATTAGTAGCATTAATAAATTTGTAATAAATAAGTTATAGTCAAGGGTAACAGTTGTTCTTAATTTACTCCAATTAAGTTCCAAGCGTTTCGGCCAACTTATTTGTTCTACTCCTTTCTGTTGAACAAACATTTATCATTAACCAGATCAAACTGGAAAAACACGCCTGAAAACCTGTAAGCTCTAGATATGACCACTAAAATGAACTGCTTAAAAAAAAAAATGCACACATCGGAAGTCAGCAACTTCTTGAAATTGCTTACAATTTCATCCATGGCTTGTGCAAAATTTACATATGCGCACATTACCATAGCAACAAGCAGGTCAATCAGCTGTTTGTGGAATTGTGATTTAGTAAGATGTCTAATCTAAAAATGGATGTATAAATGGTTTTAGTTACTTAGGCAACATACTGTATATAAAACATACAAAGGAAAAAAAAAGTTGTTGTGGTGGTTGGTTCCGCAGAGCTGGAAAGCATCATAGACATTTTCCGTGGACTCTGAGTGTGTAGACTAACTTTGCTCTGTGCAAGTCTGTGTTGTCATACTGTCTGAAAAACGCATCCTGAAGATGGGCGAACGCCCGAAACCGGTCGATGACCACAAAATGAAGCAGGCTACCACGGAAAATGTCTATGAAAAAAAAAATTACCTACTAAAAATATCAAGAGCTATTACTAAATATTAAACAACTTGAATACACAAAAATCTTAAAATCAAATGAGGAAACTACCATTTTATACGATTACTATAATATATATATATAAGATATTAGTAAACTTTCTGTAATTATTAAATCTAATAACAGAGGAATAATTTAGTTACTAATCAGAAGAAGAAGCTAGGTTAAATAAACAAAAGTAAAATTATACGAAATAATAAACGGTATTGGACAGCTATATGATTTTTAATAAAGTAGAATTTTTGTGTAAAATATAAAATTACATTATTTTAGTTAAATTTAATCAACTCTTTAAAAAACTAAGAAATTAGTAGTCTTTTTAATCATATAATTTTAACGAACGGTATACATGTCAACCTACAATATGCCTCCGAATGCCTTACATATCCGTTAAAATAAAAAGAAAGTCCAAAAACCAAACAATATATCCAGAAATTAGAACACATTCTATATATAGAAGGAAGGTTTTATAATTTTTGCAATAGTTAACATCAACAATACTAATAAATTTTACCCAAAGGTTGTGATTAGAATTAATTTTTTTCAAGTTGGTTTCAGTCACAAACATTTGGCAAGAATTAAAATGAAATCGTTTTAACCAAACACTGAAAACATATGAAGATCACCCTACCTCAGGACAGAACTGGAATACAAGAGAAGCACGGTGATGAAAGACAGAACACAAATCACAGATATGTTGAGCATTAGTCATCCAAACCATCTATTCAAGAAATTGTTGAAAACTATAGAATGTGTTCGCCAATTAGAAAAAAAAAAAAAGCAAATGGCTGTGGCTATGTGATAATTAATGGAAAGGCAATTACTATATCTGTGGAGGCATATCGTCTGGTCCTAGCTATCTGGTCGGTTGAGTTTTTGGTTTGGGCATCTTAGCTAGCAAAGCTTGAATATCCTTCTTCTCGTCATGATTCTTCCATAGCTCATATAGACTGTGTACGTAACGTATTATTTCCAATATCTTTTCGGAATCAACGTTCAGTTCGGCAAACCATAATTTTAGATCACGTTGTTGGATTACGCAGGCGATCACCAGACAACCTAAATCATTAAAAATTTACAATTTAAAACAGAAATGCATTTATCAATCAGTTGAAATGGCAATTTAAGTTTAATTTCAGAAGACAGCATTAGTTTTAAATGATGATGATCTGGCAGAATCTTATCTATTTCTACTGACCAAATCACATAATACTAAATAAATAATGGGCATGATGCAACTTTAACAAAAGGATAGTTGCAGTTATGTAGAAGAAATGGCTGCAATGAGAAACCAATGAGAACTAAAAGATTTACTTGGTCTCCCTAGGATGTCAGTGTTTGGTGTAATGTAAGTGAATGTGTGTAGTGGTGAGTTTGTCTATGGGTTAGCCAAACCAAACCCAGTTATTATTATTTACTACTTCTTCAATTATTATTAACTACTTCTTCAGCCCTTGTATAGTGTCTAACTGCTCGGAATCTCAGTGTAAGTGCTGATTGGTGTTAGGCTGGGATAACTACAGAGGCTCCAAGATCTCTGAAGAAGAGGATACACTTCGCCTGATGCCACCAAGAAATCAGTAACATAATCAGCTATTAAGGAAGACTTCACACATAAAGAAATCTGATCTTGTAAAAATGTACTGTAAGGAAGAAAGGTTGAACTAGAGATTAGTTGCAGCTCAAAGGAGGAGGGATGAAGGGTGAAAGTACACTAGCTGACCCTACGCAAAGCTGCTAAATTGCCCATCACACAATGCAGCAAGAAAGTACTGAAGGCATCTTTTTGTCGCTTTTTGCAAACATCTGAACGTAACTATATTTGGAAGAAAAGAGATAAGAGGGCAAATCGGGATCGAAACTTACCATATAGAAATAATAGCTGAAATTATATATTTTATTTGTAAATGAAAATATCTGAAAAGAAGAAGAGAAAAATGCTTCATTAGCTTTCAAGGTGAAGCAACCCTGAAGCAGCTCAGTAATATGGGCGAAACGTCGGTACTAGCAAACCACTGTCGCCGTCTCAACTCAGAAACTCAAGTGCTTTTCAAGAAGGAAAAACTTTTTGCTCATTTCCTACTATAAAAAGATCCGAATTATTTTGTATTTTATTTTCTCACATACCTTAGAAAAAGAAGATTAAATAAACGAAAATAATCAGAATAATGCAGTGGTTTTTCTTGAAAAAGAGAGAGCGAGAGTGAAAAAAACAGAACAACTGTAAAAAATATAAACCTATGTCAGTCCAACTCGTACGCGATCGGTTCCCTGTTCTATACAGATTTGATTTATTTACTATACACAATTTTCTAAGTAGCATATACAATGCAAAATTATTTACTTGTTGAAAGTACATTGCTTTTGCAAACTCCATACGTCACCTCACACAATACACACATGTATTGTAAAAAATTTCATCATTCCGATAATTGTAAAAGGAAATTGAGGGCTATTCCCGACTTTGCGAAGTCGGTGATTTACAAATATTAATTTCAAAAAATAAAGGATTAAATAGAAAAATTATATCACTGACCAACAGCTATCTGGAATGGTGGATAAAGAAGACACACGTCTGTACGAAGTGAATCATTGACAACTTTCCAGGCGAGTGCAAGTAAAGACTGATCATCAGGACCAATGTCACCTAGAAGTTGCAGTAGTGGTCTATATGGCTGGTATACTATTAGGCAACAATCAAGATTTTCTAACAGGTAAAATTCACATTCTAGTATGTGATTTGTGCGATATGGAAACTCCTGTGTATAGGCATAGCTAAATTTATTCTTTACTGTAACAAAATCAAATAAGGTTAAATAAAAATAAATTATTTTTTTGAAGAATAATAACAAAAATACGTGCTGTTAATAATAACCTACCTACAGTTTGGCAAGTAGAGATAAGTCTACTATTCGAAATCACACCAAATTCTTCCACTTTTGAAGCAAGAAAAACACACGTGGGAGCTAATAATAATGGATCAACACACTTCAAAGAATTTCTAGCGTAAAATCTTTTAAAATATACAGTAGCTGTTGCAATGACCTGCATCCGCAATTTTAGTTGTTCACCGAGTGTTTGGATAACTAACTCATGAAAAAGTATAAAAAATATTAACCAATCAATAAAACTTTAAAGAAAATGTTCAATAATTTTCTACCAATTATATTTTACTCACTGCTTGAGAAGAATATAAATATTTTTTGGTATTCTTCATCAGTTAAAACGGCTAGGTCATATTGGCGCTCCCTGATCAAATCTTGTTTATCAAGAACCCATTGTTGACTAAAATAAAACTTGTTGCTAAGCATTTCAAAGTGGTAATTTATTCTAAAATAGTATTAGTAATAGAAGTAACTTACTAATGAGAACTTTGCCAGAAATTTCCAGCCATTTTCTTGATATAGAAAAGTTGTTACAACTTCTATATGAAAATATGTTTTGTTTTGAGCTCAAACAATCTAATCCTCATTGCGTACTAACAATTTTCTCTTGAATTTAGATTTGAATTTAAATTGAAACAAGGCATAACCTACAACAGTACTATAGCAAACAGTAGTTACATGCAAAACAACCAGCCTGCTGTTAAGTATCCAGTTCACAAACCACTGCCTTCTATTTTGAACAACACTCCTTGAATTAATCTTTAATTACATATAAAAAGAATAACTACCATGCTGAATCTAAGATTATTGTTAAATATATATATTACATTTATTTGTTTAAGGAATTTAATTATTGTTGTTTGAATAGCTAGAATAGAGAAATGGGTCACCTACCAGCTGATGACTGGCCCCCAAATACCAATACACATTCCTCCAGGGATTATTGATAAAGTGCTATGCAGACGTAAATAAACTGCAATTTTAGTGTAACAATGGATCGTTTAGGTATTTCTTTTTATCATGACTTGAACAATGTAGCACAAAGTGGCGCGTTGTAATTTATTTGCGTTGTACAAGTCATTGATTTCATGGCTGATCCGTAAGTTTAGTGCATTGTCAAAGTCGCATATTATCTTTTCTTTTTTTTTTGGTCCAGTTATGGCATTCCAAAATTTAAATTTTATGAAGTGATTGTTTAAAAATTCATTTTTAAATCTAATATGGCTCATGCCTCAGCAACTTCTTTGTCATCTGATATAAGCAGAAGGAACCCCCAAGATGAATATGAACTTATTCAGAGGATTGGAAGTGGGACTTACGGAGATGTTTATAAGGTTGTTCAACCATATATATCTATTTTTATTATAGTAGTTCAGCACCTTCTTTTTTAACTTTGTATTCTTATTGATTTAGAAATATTCTTTATGTTTGTGAACAGTTTTTTAAGATGACAAATATAGAGCCTCTACTTTAACTGCTCTAAGTTAATACACTATTCCCATTTTCAAACTTACATTTCTGTAATTCTTTTCATTAAATTATGAAAATTTTTAGATACAAATTATTTTTAATTAAAGGTTTTTAAAATAATTTCTTACACGCTTTCTTTTTTGTACAATATGGCCTTGACTGCATTTTGTTTTGATTATTTCAATTTAAACTTATCTATTTTCTTTTTTAATTGTTTAAATAAAAATTGCTAAATATTTTTCTATTATATTTGTAAACAATTTGCTTGTAATTAGAGAGAATCGACACGTTGTTCACTTCGTTGTTTTACTTGTGTTTGATATAAATATTTGTTTCTTTTCAGTATACTGTTGCATTTCAATAACAATGAATAGCAGTATTTATTTAGTCAGTCATTTTTATTATATTCTTGAATTTTATATTTTCAATAAACATCCAATCATAAGCAGTTAAAATTCGAAATTAAACGCTGTCTTTACTTGTTGATATTGATTGCTTGAAAATAAATTATTTTTGTATTGTTATATTTACAAAGAATGTCTTATCGATAAAAATTAGAGGCGCTTCGATTGTCTAAGAGGTAAAGTTGGTTTAACCGAAAGAACTTGCAAATCTCGAACTTTGTTGTGTAGTTTGAACAGAATGATCTTCCCAACTTAGACATAGAGTTATATGCAAGTCCATAACCACATTCTAGACTGTTGGCCACTATATTTCCATGTTTATCTAATAACAAGATGCCTTACCGGATGTTATTGTATTTCGCAAGTAGATGATAATCCTTTATGTAGATAGAGAAGGCATAACCAATTTCAATGTTTTGATCTATTTTCATATCTAAAAAGAACGTTATAACGTAATATCCGTTTGAATACGATAGTGTATAACTTATATTATTCTCTTGAATGTGTTCCTTATTAATATGGCTTTAAATCCACAATAATCTGCTTCGCTTAATGGGAAGTTCCTTCGTTAACCCAAATACGAGGACTGGAACTTAATAGTGGAACAATGTTTCGTGTAATGAGATACTATAATACTATAAAGATTTAATTAAGGCTACTTTCAGAATACGATTTGAATGAATTACAGATCATTTTAGAATATGATTTAAATTAAATTGTAATAATATAGCAGTAGTTTTATCTGTTATGGATAAATTTAAAAACTTTTACAATGTTTTGCATGTGTCCTCCCTACATAAGATCATTTATAAAATAAAGCAATGATAAAGAAACATAATAATATGGAAAGGCCAAATTGCTTCTTATATCTTTACGTGGTAAAAGGGGCAAAAAATCTTTAAAAAAAAGATATATGAAACATTACCAGTTTCTTTTTCTTACCGCAAATAAACCAGTTCTTATTGGCAATTTTCTTTAAAGTCGGAATGTTTATTAAATCTTTAAGTTTCTATAGCTCTCATCAGACGGCGGAACCGTATATTTTACTCTTAAGGCATTATAGCGAAAAACCTAACGTTTCTGTTTTCCCAGAAAAAAAAAACCATGAACATATGTATATCAAGTTGAAGGAAAATTTTGAGAACTCGAAAAACTGAAAAACTCATTCTGTAAAAATCATAATTTTGGTTGGTGGATAATTGACTGAATTTTTATATATAAAAACATGTAACATGTATTATATTCTGTGTAAACTCAATTTCGAAACTTTCAGAATATTTCTCTTAATATAGAAAGTATGACATATTATTATCAATAAACATACGAGGTTTTGGTTTGCTTTGCACACCATTTTCTCTTACAGTTGTAAACATACATTTTTTTCTAAATCGGAACTTTCGCCAAAACTTTGGTTTTTCTTAATATACTGGATAATGGATCTGTACTGTATATTGAAATGACATTCGAGGGAAATTTAACGTCGCCTCTCAGAACTTATTTAAAATAAATTTTCCCTGAGTAATAAAAATTATAGCTTTAATAGTGGAATCCAAGTTTAAAGAAAATTGGAATCGTTCTCGAAAAAATCGCGAAATTGCTAAGAAGTATATTTTAGTCGCATTTTTGAGTGACAGGTTCCGACTTAAATCAACATGTCCGGTCCACCATGATTACAAATAGGATTCAGTTTAAAGCTATCTGCGATTTTTGTTTTGAAGTTCTTTTTTCACATACCCCGAAGACCTTCTACTGAAAATTTTTTTTTGAGTGAGATTGTGTCCTGTGCAGCGTGATTCTTTTTGCTACGATAAATGTTTAACGTAGAAACATTAACTTCCATTTTTCCACAATTTCGACACATATATTACATAAAACTCTGACCATAAATCGGTAAAAACCAGGCTATAATAGGAAAAATATTAGATATTGTGCAGGATCGTAGATCAGTACCTACTCAATTTTTTTTCTTATTCAGAGTATCTCAAAATAAGTAGTCTGGTGAAAATTGAATTACGAAAATTTGAGCCTATTCGGTAGTGCCCTTTTATACTAGAAAGAAAAGTTCGGAAATTTCTATCATAATTTTTGGGCGTTAAGAATTGATTAGTAGGAAAGATTAATTTTTGGCGATTTGACACAAAGTGTTGTAACACAAATAATTAGTTGCTGGTAGTTGGTTCGTGGTTCAGAGTGTATTTATTTAGGTATATGCAGCTCGTTCGCTGAAGTTATACAAACAGCTGGTATCAGGCTGAGCAAACTAGGTCAAGGTAGTATTTCAGTTTACCATAACTTCACCTATGTTATTAGTTTATTATGTTGCGAAACTTCCGTGATTGATAAAAATTTTCCTCTAATAGCAGAATAATGGAGTGCCGTTTTTTCGCCTGTTTTTTTTTTCATCCTCTCGAATTTACTCATTACTCTAAGATGCTATAAAAAAGTGTACCTTCTCAATGACATCCTGCCATTCTCTTCTGCGTTTGGCTTTTTGCCTTCATACCTACCTCCACGTCGTTTATACATATATAAACGTTTATAATATATATATTCGTTTATATATATATTACTAGCTAACCCGACCACGCTTCGCTGTGGCTCAGTCGGATTTTTAGGCTTAACCATGCGTGACTTTGATAATTTGTTTGGATGCTTTGGAATACCCTGTCTACTAATTCTTCTTTTGAATAGGGCAGGTAGTGTAATGGTTATGAGCATGGACATGTAACTGGGAGGACCCCAGTTCGAGCCCCGCGTATAACTGCTAAATTTTATATTGGTATGAAAAATGTTAACGATAAAGTAGGTGCTTCCGCCCCCGTCCACGACACCTAATTTGGTAGTTGGACGTTAAGCCCGCCTGAAAAAGTAGGCATTACCTTACTTTTGAATGTACAATTTTTCCCGTTTCCGGATTTGTAGGAGCAGTGCCGTGACCGAGTTCGAGCAATTGTCTTGAAAATATGGCAGCTGTTGGATCGTTTTGAAGTTGAACTCTCATATTCGATGTTAAATGAATTTTTTTTACTGTGCTCCAAAGAGTTGAATATTTCAAGCAGGCATGCAATTCATCAGCTGGAGTTGAGCGAGGTATCACTGGAAACGTTTGCCTGAAGTCACCGGCTAGTAACACCAATGCTCCACTAAATGGAACCTGATTATTTCGCAAGTCTTTCAATGTATGGTCTAATGCTTCCAATGACTTCTTATAAGCCATTGTACACTCATCCCATACAATGATTTTTGCACGTCCGAAGAACCTTTCCCATTCCTGATGTTTTAGAAATGTTACATGTTGGGTTTTCTGTGAAGTGCATGTTTAAGTCATGACAGTTTAAGAGCTGAATGCGCTGTTCTACCTTCCTTCCATCAACGTAGCAGCAATACCTGAAGAAGCAAGTGCTAACGCAATATGGCCGTTTGAACGGATTTTAGCTCGGAACTTCCCGTTTCCGTGGGAACATCGGAATAGAGGTAATTATAAGTAGTTAAAAAGAGGTTCAGAGAGTGGGCCACCATTGCAACGCGTCCGAGTCTGTCTGTTTCTGCCAACCTCGCGAAATGATCGGAGAAGTTCCCATTTCCTGGGAACTTCGGAGTAAAAAGTATATATAAACACTCATATAGAAATGCAACGTTGTGTAAAAATTTCAAGTCAATCCATCGACTACTTTTCGAGTTTTGCGGCCACAAACATACGGATGCTGAATTTGTATATATATAGGTATATATACATTCTTATATATATAATAAGATCTTAAAGTGCCTCTGCCTCGCAATGTTTTTCCACTAAAGTTGTGTTTCCGTTTAAGACATTTTCAATGTTCCCACAGACGGTTTTGTGCGCGATGTCGCAAAAAGACTTAGGACCAATAGGTGGTCGTAGGGCACCCAACTTTGCCTTATCGTTTCCTTAATGGCTTTGTGCCCCGTCTAACCTAGAGGAAGGTCTTATGGTTCGCCAGGGATACAATAGCTTACATTTTTCTAGTTATTAATAAATCCTTCTCCTTTTACTTTTAGGTATTTTCGATTTCATTGTCTTTTTAACTTCAAACTGTCTTGCTTTTTTTCCAGTCTAAATTTCATAGAAGTTTTTATTTATTTATTTTTGTAACGTATCTCACAAAATTTGGTTCATGTTTTAATGGATTATCGTAAGAATGTGATTTCATTTTACTAATTTCTTTTTTTTTAATTTTCTTCCTTTAAATGCAGGCGAAACGGCTACTTACCAACGATTTGGCAGCCATTAAAGTAATCAAATTAGAACCAGGTATGAAGCCACAGTCATAATTAAATTTATTCTGTAACAAATACTGTTCATTACTTAATATTATTTTTTACAAAATAAGATGGTTAAAATTAAATGTAAAAAGTCCCGATATATGATATGTATAAAACACTTTATACTGTTTCGAGCTTTCGACCTGGGAGCCAGATAGGTCCTTTTCAGGATAACACAACTGATTAAACAACATAACATAGTTTCAAACTGAAACCTGCTATGTCGTTCTAATCTATTTGTGTTATCTTAAAAATGAGCTGTGGCTGCCAGGTCGAAAGTTCGATACTGTGTAGTAGTGTTTTATACATATCATATACGTATATTAAGACTGTTTGTCATTTAATTTTAACCATTATATTTTGTAAAAGTTATTAAGTCCAATAAACAACACAAAGTTATAGTATTATTTTTTGTTTTGTTTTAAGGCGATGATTTTGCTATTATTCAACAAGAAATTTTAATGATGAAAGATTGTAAACACCAAAATATCATCGCTTATTATGGCAGCTACTTAAGACGAGATAAATTATGGATCTGTATGGAATACTGCGGAGGCGGTTCACTACAAGATATTTATCACAGTAAGAAAGAGAAAACAATAATATTTTTTTATCATTACTTAGAGCTAGCGTATACAATCGATAAATGCATTATGTTGTGATTACACCAAGATTTCAACCAGGTGTTCCAAGATTTCAGCAAGATGCACTAAGATTTCAGCCATGGATGTTCCAAGGTGTTCATTCTATAGCAAATACTTATTTTCTAAAATGTTTTTGGAATCAATTTTTGTTCTTTGCTGTACATCGATGAAGAAAAGAAAATATTGTTCAGTTTAGCTTAGCACCAGATTAGTGACGTGTAAAAAGCACAAATTACAAAGTGTAATGTACGTGAGCTGTGATGGTGAGTTAGAGTTTAATACGTTGGTCCCAAATATTTGCATACATTATCTTTTATAGTAGTTGAAGTCATCTCTCTACCACGAATTGATTGTAAATCTTACTCGAAGCTACGACGGACAGAATCATAGATCTTGTAGGACCTATTGATATAGTACCCTGGAGATGACAGTGCAACGGCATTCCTATTAGACTGAAATATCTGCAAGGACGCCAAGATCCCCTGAAGCTATTCCATTTTCCCTAAACACCGTTAATTGGACTGAGTTTACAGATCCACAGCTAGAAATTACTTTGGGAACGCTTAGGCAAAGTCTGAGCATAATAGCAGACTAGCACTCCATTGAATAACAGAGCCTGTTGGCATAGTGGGTAACGAGATGACCATAAATTGCAAAGAAAGTTTCACCGACTCCAGACTTTGTGGAGAAAGTTACCAGTTTCTCCAAGAAGAGCTTTAGTTGGTACAAAGCGAAGGAATGGAGAATCCTCTATGTGGCAAGTAAGACACTTTTGGGGATCGGCCATCTGTCATAAAAGGGGACATTCATCAGTCTGAGCAGAAACAAGCTGATTATGCTAACTATTTTCTCATTGAGCATTGCAGACTCAACATAGCCGGGAATAAGATAATATCTGCAGAGATATTGTGAAAACACAGGTATTGTGAAATCCAATACAATTACTACTAGACTGCGACGTCATGTTCAGTGAAGTTTAGAAGCTTGGATATAAACAGCATTTGTTTGGAGGAGAATAATAGTCTTTCCTAAAATTATGTCAAGAAATTTCTAGAAGAAATAGACCTGGAAGTTTGCTTCACATCCGATGAGAGCGTTGTTTTTGATGTCAGAGAGTGGTTTTAAACCTCCTACTCTTAAAGATAAAGACAAATGGTTCGTTATAAAATTTTCTGTTTATTTGTTAATTTTTACTTTTTGCTCTACATCTAATTTATGTAGATGGTTTAGGAAGAGTATCTTCTTCTTTTTAGCATCAGCGGAGAGCATGATAATCTTCAAGATTGCAATGCACCATATACTTCTATAATAAATGACTAACGAAAGGAAAGTTTCGTACAATATATTCGGATTAAAAAAATGAAAACAGCAAAGTTTTATCGATGTGTAGACGGGATACTAATCGCTAGGGAATGGACATGAAGTCAAATCCATATCATCTAGAAGATCTGTTGTGGTAGTCTTGTGTAAAATTGTAGGTAGACTGTAAAATGTATAAGTATGTATGGGGGGAGCGGTAGAAATTTTTACATGGGGTACCCTTATAATCTTAAAGTTGACATCAAGTACCTACTTGATGCTTATATGTAGTATTGTACGAGTTTGCTTGCGTGTCTTAGGGTCTCTAAAATCCTGAAGACGTGACTAGACCACATCCTATGTGGCTTGTCGATGTCATAGACAAAATGTAAAAATAGTGGATGCTATTTTACTATCAAAGGACACACCTTTTCGTTACCTCTAGTCGGTAGTACATGCATTTCTATGCAGCTGTTCTTATAATCTTAGTCCGATAGTTGACCGACTTCTTTTTTTTTTTTTGTCAAAAAGTCTAATTGAAGGTTTGACTTAGTCTTCTCAGTCGTGTTGAAATCGTGTCGACATAATGCACTATCCTTTACTAATTTTTATATTATTTCTTAGATTACTAATGAAAACTTTTTCTTTTTCAAAACAGTAACTGGCCCATTAACAGAGCTACAAATATCATACATGTGCAAAGAAACTCTGCACGGGTTAGCCTATCTGCACAGTATGGGCAAGATGCACAGAGATATTAAGGTTAGACAGAAAAACTAGTCATATTTTTCACCAGATTCCCCATTTTGTATATTAAAATATTTATCTGTTTCTAGGGTGCCAACATCTTGTTAACGGACAATGGTGATGTAAAACTGGCCGATTTCGGTGTTTCTGCACAGATAACGGCCACAATTAATAAACGTAAATCATTCATTGGAACGCCATATTGGATGGCGCCTGAGGTATTTATTGTTTTAGTTTTATGTTTTTTAAAATAGTGATAAATATTTTGTGTTGCTAATAAAGAATTTTTCATGAAGGTGGCAGCTGTAGAAAGAAAGGGAGGTTATAATCAGCTCTGTGATATTTGGGCAGTGGGAATAACCGCCATTGAGCTGGCCGAACTGCAACCTCCAATGTTTGATTTACATCCGATGAGAGCGTTGTTTTTGATGTCAAAGAGTGGTTTTAAACCTCCTACTCTTAAAGATAAAGACAAATGGTTTGTTATAAAATTTTCTGTTATATTATTTAGTACTATTGCTTTAGGTTATTTTTAAATTGTGGTTTATTTGTTAATTTTTACTTTTTGCCCTACATCTAGTTTATTATTACTATATGGCTTGCCAGAAGATCAAACTTTGCACTAAGTTATTCCTTTGGCCCATATAGTTACTCCCCAAATCAAACCGGGTCTAGATCAGGAATCTACTCCCTGTCCAGATTATTGATTGATCTGTCCAGATAGATAGATGCCCTACAAACAGGACAATTATCTTAAGGGGGAACACTTGACCTCTTCCAAATATTCTGACTCACACCTCTTTGAACCTGCTTTCCTCACAATCCATAAGACGTGTCATAAGATGAATATGTGTTTCTGTTACTATCTCATAAAGGTATCAAGCAAAAGCCTTATTCAGTAGATCTTACCTTAAACCCATAAAGTGTAATGAAACTAATCTGGTTCTTGAGATAGATATCCCTTGAAGGACACAACAAATCAAACTGTCTGCCTTAATTTAGAATTTTGGGCTACCGGTACCCAACTTTTCATAAGAATGAATGCCGCAATGCTGACTGGGTTTGTAGTATGTCTATTTGACAGACCGTCAGAACTCTAGAGAGAAGAGAGAGAGAGAGAGAGAGAGAGAGAGAGAGAGAGAATGAAGCCCAAATTTAACCAGCGTTTGAATTAGACTTTTATTTGACTTACTTCTTCCAAATAGTCTAAGCCTTTTTTCTGTTTTTCAAATATTATATATAGGTCGTCTTCGTCAGATTGTAAAACATTTAATAATAGCAAATAAACTGTTTATATTGTATACAAATATCAGTATATATCGTAAATAATATTCAATGTCAATGAAAAGTGAGAATAGACAAGTGAGATGATCGTATTTGAAAAAATAAACGTGACCGGCCAATCTTTTTAAAAAAATTAGAACTTCCAACTCACCCATAAGTTGTTTTCTTCATATATTTTCATATGAGCAATAATAATAATAATAATAATAATAATATACTTTATTCAAAAATAGAAAAAACAATCAAATATACAACTGTTAATAAAACAAAAGTATATACGGCTTGGATAAGTATCCGTCAGCCGGAGGTTGATGCGATCAATTTTCAGCTTCAAAAGTAAAAATACAAAAGGCAACTAAGAAAAATTAATATAAAATAGAAGAACTTAATTTCTTTCTTGGTTTCGATGTAAATATAATTGAGTAGAACATGGAAAGAATGATATGATTATACAAGATTGAGAAGCAGAACGAGATATGTACTAAACATTATAAAAATAAACAAACTGCAATAGTACTCTTTTTGTTGCAATTAATCTGTCTAAAAATTGAACTCTTGAACCAATTCATATCTATAAAACCATGCAGAGCGTACGTATTTAATTAACCCCTTACAATTCAGTGAATTCAGAAGGCACCTAAGAGACTGTAGCGAAAGAGACCTCACACCTAAGTAGAGCAAGCGAAACTCCGCTAATATAGGACATTCTGCAAGAAAGTGCAGTATATCCTTTTTGGCTCTACGATTACACAGTGAACAGAGTTCTATCTCTCGCTCAGCCCAGGGTGTAAAATTCAAAAATAATAATTCCCCTCTCATTTTAAATAACCATCGCAAATCGTTCAGCGACAAGTGCTTAGAAGGACAGTCCGCATCAAATGAAAAAATCCTTACACTCAGGTCTAATTTCTTATAGAATAGAAATCGTGAAGATTGTGCTGCACGCATCACAGACTCATCTCTATATGCTAATCTGATTTTATCTAGTATCTTCTACAACCCTTGGTGGGTCCTGGCCTCCTCAATGAGCCTAATCCAGGTGTCTCTGCTAGTTGCAGCTGCTCTCCAGTTGCGAGTACCCAAGATGCTCCTCGCATCGTTGGTCACACCGTCAAGCCACCTAAGTTTGGGTCTGCCAACCTTTCTTTTCGTACCTATTCCCCCATCCAAAATCCTCCTTGGTATCTCATTTTCCTCCATCCTCGCCACATGGCCAGCCCAGCTCAGC
Source organism: Triatoma infestans (assembly GCA_011037195.1). NCBI lineage: Eukaryota > Metazoa > Arthropoda > Insecta > Hemiptera > Reduviidae > Triatoma > Triatoma infestans. The sequence goes on along the minus strand of JAAEAF010002884.1, from coordinate 71,116 downwards.
CTGGATAGTCGAATAGTGTGTACGACGTCCGCTTCCCCATACAATTCACATAACTCCTTGTTTTTTCGCCTTCTCCATGTATCCCCTTCCCTCACTGCGCCAAAAATGCGCCTGAGTATTTTTCTTTCAAATACAAGGAGTTTCTTTTCATCGTTTTTGGAAATAATCCAAGCTTGGGAAGCGTACATCACTACTGGGCGGATGAGGGTTTTATACAGCCTGATTTTCGTTCTCCTGGAGATCAGGCTGCTCTTCATGTATTTTACCAGGCCAAAATAACATCTGTTCGCAGCCATAATTCTTCTGCTGATCTCCGTCGAAACATTATTAGTGGAGGTGACCTGGGAACCAAGGTAGGTAAATTCTTGTACCCTTTGAAAAGTAAAAGGACCAATCTGAATACTGTTTCCTGGGGGACCATTGCCACTTCCAACATACATATATTTTGTCTTATCCTGATTTAGGACAAGACCCATGGAAGATGCTGCTTTTTTGAATGCAAGGAAGGCATTCTGTAACATAGGGACTGTACGCGCAATAATATCTACGTCGTCCGCGTAGGCCAGTATTTGGACGGATTTATTATATATGGTCCTGAGGTCTGAATACCGGAATCCCTGATTACTTTCTCTAGGGCCAGGTTGAATAAGAGACAGGCGAGAGCGTCACCTTGCCTTAGCCCTTTACTTGTCTTAAATTCAGGGGATATTTCAGACTGAATACGGACCACTCCTGAGGCTTCCGCCATCGTCATTTTTACCAACCTAATGAGTTTAGGTGGTATACTCATTTCCTCCATGGCCTGGTACAGTCTTGGGCGAAGGACGCTGTCATAAGCATATTTAAAATCAAGGAAAAGGTGGTGAGTGGGCACTTTAGATTCCATGCCTTTTTCCAGGATTATGCGGAGGGAGAATATCTGGTCTATTGTGGACTTGTTTTTCCTAAAGCCTGCCTGATATTTTCCTATTTCTCGGTTGGCATAGGGTGTAAGTTTATTGGAGAGGATTTTGTAGGCACATGATAACAGGGTAATACCCCTATAGTTTTCACATTGCAGCTGGTCTCCTTTTTTATGGATTGGGCAGATGATAGCTCTCCTCCATTGGCTCGGCATCGATTCATGCTCCCAAATGGACATAATTAGATTGTGCATTGTCTTATAAAATTCATCCCCTGCATATTTGTACAGCTCTGCTGGCAAGCTGTCGACTCCAGGGGCTTTATTATTCTTCATTCTGGAGATTGCATCCACCAAGTCATCAAAATCTGGGGGTTCAACATCGTCTTCTTCTTGCTCTCTGCTGCAGTTAGTTAAAATGCCCTCATCCTCTTCATGCGGCTCGCTGTTCAATAGGCGGTCAAAGTGGCGTGCCCATCTATGCATTATTTCATCTTTCTTGGATAGCAATGCTCCATTCTCTTCATTAACCGCAGTTACCCTTGGTTTAAAGGGGGCCCTTCCTTTATTTACTTTCTGGTAGAACAGCCTGCTCTCATTTATATTTCTGTGCGTCTCTATTTCCTCTAACTCTTTGTTTTCCCACAACTTTTTTTTCTTCTTGTGTATCCTTTTTTCTATCCTCCTTTTTTCCTTATATTCTTCCGTTGCTCTCCTGGTGGTTCTTTTATTAATCATGTTCTTGTAGGCTACATTTTTGGCATCTGTTGCTGCTTTGCACTCCTCGCCAAACCACGGTGACCTTCCATAACGCGCCTGTGGTCCCAGGACTTCCCTTGCAGTCTCGGCTATGGCCCGCTGACAGCCCTCCCAGGTCTTCTCAATGGGGTCCTCAATTCCAGCCAGGGCTTCACTTAGGTGCCGGCTTAGTCGCTGTTGGTAGACCGGTAACACCTCATTATGTTTCAGTTTATTGATATTAAATCTCATTACTCTGTCTGGTCTTACGTTTCTTGTCCGAGATATCCTAGCTCTTATTTTGGCTATGGCTAGGTAGTGGTCTGAGTCTACGTTAGCCCCCCTATATGATCTCGTGCTTAGCAGATTGGATCTATGGCGTGCACTAATCAGCAGATGATCAATTTGGTTGAGAGTGTTTCCATCTGGTGACCTCCATGTAGCTTTATGTATTTTTTTGCCTGGGAAGCAAGTACTTCCTATGACTAGGCCGCGCGAGGCAGCGAAGTTAATCAGTCTGTGACCATTGTCATTACTTTCTTCGTGCAAGCTGTGTAGGCCAATGGTAGGTCTGTAGTGGTCCTCTTTTCCTATCTTAGCATTAAAATCGCCAAGGTTGTATTTTTATGTCGCTTCTTGGACTGTCATCAAGTGCTTTCTCAAGACTCTCGTAAAACTCGTCCTTTTCATCTTCGCTGGAAGCTTCGGTTGGGGCATGGCAGCTAAACAGGCTATAGTTGAAGAATTTACCTTTGACTCGTAGCTTACAGATACGATTTTATCTAGTAGAACCGACAATTGACGTTAAGTAACATTACATTATTCGCAGAGAATTCCAATTCGCAATTATATTTCTGCGCCAAATCAACCCATTTCTCAAACCAGAAAGTTCTGCGCCTGATGACTTCCAACGCCAGTATCCTGGGAAGCCGGTGTGCAGGAAACTCCAGTACCTTCAGACAGTATCTGAAGTGTAAACTTAAAGTGAAGACTTCAAGCAAATCAACACCTGTTTCGAGATATAGCATGTAGTTAGGGGTAATCGATGGAAGAGAAAAGAGCTTCTTGATAAAAACTCTCAACTTTTCCAGGGCCTCATACCGCTGGAATCCCCAAATCTGTGCCGCGTAGCAGGCAATCGCTCTGCATACCGAATTAAATATCTGATATTTATGAGAGAGAGGCACCATGTTAGTTGAAACAACTCCCATCTATACAGAGTTTAGGGCCAGGTGGGCTGCAGAAACCTTCTCCTTAATGTGGGTGTCAAAGCTGAGGCGAGGCGTCATAGTAACTCCCAGATATTTGTAATTATTAACGACCTCAACTTCTTGGTCACCATATCGCCATTTCTCTTTACCCGACAATCTACCACCCTTCCTGAAAACTACAATTTGCGACTTTTTTAAATTAACTCCAAGACCCCAATGTTGACAATAACTTTTAAGAATGTTAATATTCCTTTGCAACTGCAAAGGATTCTCGTCCAGGATAACAATGTCATCAGCATACATCAAAATCTTAACAACTGTATCTGCCACACGTACCCCACCCTCCAGAAGCCCTGGCAAATCGTCCACAAAAACAGAAAAGAGTATTGGGCTCAAGAGACCTTGCCGCACACCACTGGCCACACTAAAAAACTCCGATATACCATTGCCGCCTCTTACCGCACAAAGAGTTTCCTATATAAAGCTCCTAATATTGTTACAAATTTGGAGGAAACACCTAAATTCAGCAGTTTAAGAAACAATGCAGAACGATTGACCCGGTCAAATGCGGCAGAGAAATCTACAAAAAAACAATAAACTTTTTTAGCCCTTGTTAAAAACTTTAATTTAATAATATTGCACAAAACAAACAAATTATCAAGAGTTGAATATCCACGCCGGAATCCGGCCTGATATTCACTTAGCAGATTGTTTGCTGATATATAAGTTTCCAAACGCCTTAAAAGAATGCCCGTGAGAATTTTGGCCACCGCGTCCATGCACGAAATGCCTCTGTAATTAACAACGTTATTTATCTCTCCTCGTTTAAATAACGGAAAAACAATAGCCTTACTAAAAGAAGAAGGGGTTGAACCAACGCTGTAAAGGTGATTAAAAAAGGAAAGAAGTCTTTCAAGCATAATGTCTGGGGCGTATTTGTAGAATTCTACAGTAATTCGGTCTAAACCGGGCGCCTTATTGTCCTTCAAATTTGAAATAGCCGCTCGAAGCTCATCAAAAGGTCATCAAGAAGAGTATTGAATATTAAGGGCTCGGCATATTGAATTGACAGATTAAAGCCTGAAGGGTTTAAAAGATTACTGAAATGGGTAACCCATGCAGTCATGGTAATGTTATTCCCACATACAAAATTCTTATTTTTGAATTGATTAAAAATATGCCAAAGTTCCTTAGAATCCTTGACGGAGCAACATCGACTCACCAGAGAAGAATAATATTCCTTCATTTTGTTCGCACATACAAGCTTATATTGTTTATTGGCTTCAACATAGGCATTTCTAACAATGACCGAGTTGGTATAACGAAAGAGATTCAACAACTTAAACGACCTTCTTCTGGCGCGAACGCAAATGCCATCAAACCACGGTTTATTTTTGATAGCTCTAATAAACGAAGGTGCATAATTAGAGGTAGTGCAAAATTTAATTGCATCCGTGAAAACATTCAACCAATCCTGCAACTCAGCGGGGAAGAAAACAGTGCTGTTAAAAAACAGTTCCAATTTAGTTTTATAATTATTAGCCATGTGTTTAGACCAAGGCAGTTGAGGCATCAAAGGCAACACAGTCGTATCAGTGGTGGGTTCAAAATTAATTACAATATTTAAAGGCTGATGATCCGAAAAATTTTCAGGTAACACTTTAAAATCATCTATCAGTGAAATACAAGAAGCAGACACCGCGCAAATGTCAATGACCGAAGCTCCCATTTTACTTGCATAAGTAAATTCCCCGTCAACATCCCCCGGAAAACGACCATTTAAAATTATAAGGTTGTTATCATCACAAAGTTCCAGAAAACTCTTTCCTCTTCCATAGAGAACCCGATCTTTAGAGTTTCTATGGAGTCGGCATTTAACATTATCTATAAACATATCCTCAGATATAGTCTGCGATGCTGCCAACCTCACATTACAATCGCCTACTAACACAAAACTGCAAGAGTTACGCTCAGCAAAGAAGTTACTTATTTTAGAAAAGTGATTTTCCCAAAAATTACAATTTATATAAACAGGAAAAATGAAAAATTTAACTGAAAAAACATTTACAGATATTAAATCAATATTATCAGTTTTAACAAAATGTATTAAGTTTGTAGGAATAGAGGCTTTAATACCAAAGAGTTCACCTTCCATAGCTCTGCCAAACCTTGAAACCTTTTTCGCAGGGATAAAACAAATATTATACTCCTTAAACACCTTTTTACAATAACTAAAATTTCCATCTGTTAAAAATGTTTCAAACAAAACAAAAACATCAAATGCCTTAATAAAATTTAAAAAATAAGGATCATTTAATTTAGCTTTCAAGCCTGCAACATTAAAAGAAATCACATTTAATTTTTTTACCAAAGAACACGCACTTGTCACAAAAGATTTTCGCCGGCTGACGATATTATCTCAGGATCTTATAGGTGGGGCTGATGTCTTCTTTTCGAATGCCGGTGCAGCCACGATAGTCGATCCTTCGCCACCAGACAGGATATTTGGCTTCTTGACAAAATAGTTACTCGGAAGAGAGTTAGAGTGCACACTAGTTATAAAATTCGACAAATCAGAGCCAATAATTTCGTTAAGCTTTTCAATACCTGCACCATTATCAAATCTCAGACCATCATTAAGTGACCATCCGAATACATGAGAACCTACAAACAGCTTATCCACACTTACTGTGATCTTAATATTCAAATTCATTCGTAAAAGTTCCTTTCTAACTAATAATAACTTCATATTCTTTCTTCTAACATTTTCCGGAAGGTCATTAACGATCGTAAAACCAGTTCCTTTGAGAAGATTAGCAGAACGCAAAACTGTAAGTTTATCTTCATAGCGAACAAATGAAACCAGTAACGGTCTACTAGGTAGATCTCTTCTACCAAGTGAAGAAACTGATGAAAGGCCAGCGTTAATATCAGTTTTAAGTACCTCAGTACAAAAATCCATGACTAACTTTATCAAATTCGCATTGCCATCATACTTAATTCCTCCAAAAATTAAGTTACTTCTACGAGATTTTAATTCTAACTTTCTATAGATTTTTCTGTCCTATCATACATATCTTTGAGATGGACAATTTCGCTTCTAAGAAGCTGATTTTCCTCTTTTAGATTTTTAACATCATTAGAAATAGTATGTAAATCCTCTTTTGTCGCTAAATTAGAAAGTTTGACGTCAAATAAATCATTCATGTTTTGCATAATAGCCTTAGTTAAATCAGATTTTAATGCATTAAGATCATCCAAAGATATAGCAGAAGCCATATTCTTTCTCTTATTTTTACTTAAATGCAACTCTGGTGAACTTCTAACTCGTTTTGGGTTATTTTGTGAACCAGTTATTGAGGAATTATCTATTTTTGGAGGCATTCCATGAATAACAATAACTGGATTGCAATAACAATGATGAAAAGAATTGAAGAAATAAATAAGTAAATAAAATAAGAATAAACGGAAACAGTCGCAAAAATTGTAAGTTCTTTATAGAAAAATAAACAGTGATCACCTGATGGTAACAGTGAAGAAGAAACATTAAGACAGAGACAGTATGTGCACTCACTCAGTCAGATGACCACTATCTTGTTTACTAGCAGGGGAGTAAGCTGCTCCCCTCCCTCAAAGTCCAAAAGTTTAATATCGAAGTAGGTGTAGTATTCTTGTTAATTTTTAGCAATAAATCGTTAATTGTGGAAAAACCACTCGATAAAAATCCTCGAAACTTCACACAATTAAAAAGTATGTATTGCAGCCCACTTCCGCAAAAAACAGAACCAAAAAGACTTCTAGAACCGTATTAAAAATGATAAAAATCACAGAGCAAAATCAACAGGTCTGTACTGTACGACAGTTACACATCAACTCCATATGAGCAATATACTAAAGCTCTGCAATCGCGGTAATTGTTTAGTAATTTAAATAACTTCTTCACTAACCATGCAGAGTGCCCGGATCAGCGTTACTGAAAAACAAGAAGATTTTTTTTTCATGGAAGCTATTTCCTTTTCCCTCTTTCCGTCGAGTTTAGGGCTTCGCCCATCGTTTTGATAAAAAAAGAGATAGTCTATTTGTACCGGCTTGTGCTGTGATTATGTATTATGCTCTTTTTATATTTGGAAATAGTTTGTGTTTGAGACTGCACGGTTATTAATGATGAGAGAGTAAACATGGAATACAAAGGGGCTCATCTGAGCCTGTATCTATTTTGGCTTGTTGAGAAGGGCTTGTGCTAGAATAGAATAGAACAAACTAGATTAAATTAGAGTAGACTTGGGCATATATAATGGCATGCTCTTGTGAGAGAATGGGAGAAGGCGGAACTATTCCCTTAGGCAAACCAACCAACTCCCGCCCATATAACAGATCACTTGGACACAACCATCGTCCCTGCTGAACCTCGACCATTACGAACCTTTCCCCTTAGCTCGCGAGTGCAGAGCAAGCTCTGCCGGGCTGACTCACGATCCCGGGTACCATTTTGCAAAAAGAAGAAGTCCCTTTCTTAAAGGTCTAGAATAGTCGCTGGCCCGGCCTTGGACAGCCGAAGCCTGACCACAGCCTACGGTTTTGCAAACATCTTCCTGGCAAGGCTGGGACTTGCCATCCCATTCTGATGAAGCGGGTGTTCCGTACCCAAACATATGTAATGGCAAAATGAAAATTCAAAATTAGGACTCGCTCCAGGCCAACGTACCTAGCGCATAGCGCAAAACCGGTGCCTATGGTCACTTAGTAGGCAAGTTACCATCCCTGCCACGTGGAGGCGGACCTCTACATATCCGTCTAGTCCTTCGCATTACCGCTACTTCGCAAGCAAACTCAACGTCATTAAAATTTACTTTACTTTTATAGCACTTTTCATCAACTGTTTGCAATCGCCCGGCCAGTTCTCTCCCCTCCTTTTCCAGTGGAATTCTTTTGAATTCCATATAGGTTCTTGCCTCTCGAGGAGTGGACATCGGAGGAGAACGTGATGCACTGAGTCCCGCTCACAACATTCGCAATTCGGGGACTCTTTCAATCCCAGCTCATGGAGCTTAGAATTGAACTCCCCGTGGCCTGTGAAATATTGCGTTACAGTTTGGGATAGCTCCAGCCATCGAATCGATAGTCTGCGATGCAAATTCGGGAAGAACTCATATGTGATTCTCCCTTTCTCTGGTTCATCCCAGCTCTTTGCCACTTCCCAATCTCGTACTCTCGGATCTTTTTCTGTGCAAGGGCGGAGGCGTCTGACTGGACAGTTCCTCACCATCAAGGACAATTATCCCCCCTTTCTTATACTTATGGGTAAAGGCCGTCATCTCTACGAGGAGATCAAGCGGCAACACACCAGCGACCACCGATAAGGAGACCGTGGATGATGTCGCATAGGCCCTTATTACAGAGCACAAAATGGCTCTTTGCATTCGTAATAGAGTGCAGCTGAACGATTGCGTGTCCCTCTTATCAGCCTAATAGGCAGCTGCGCACGTTGCAACATTCTCTATTACGCCCTTATAGATGGTTAAGACCACGCCAGTCTTCAGACCCCACTCACCAAGGGCTACTCTTTTTATTCCCTGGTACAAGTTGAGACTTCTGGAGGCAACCCACTGAATATTGGGCTTAAAAGAAAGCTTCCAATCTAACAGCACGCCAAGGTACTCAAACTGGGTCACGTGGACTATTCTGGGAGGACTAATCCCGGGAGGACGACTGGAATGAAGCTTGCCTTTCATTAGCATCACTTTAAACTTCTCGAACGAAATCTGCAGTTTCTCCCCTGACACCAATTCTTTATCCGGTTCTCTACAGCGCTAGCATGCTTCTCTAACTCCCGACGAGAATCACCATGGACAAGTATTGCAAGGTCATCAGCGTATGCAACCGAATCACAATAGTCCATATTCTCAATATGCTCTAACAATTCATCCATAACTAGGTTCCACAGGAACGGGCCCCCTCCACCGAGCCCTGCGGACCACCTTTAGTTATTGGCCTTGAAATCTCGCCGGCTTGAGTCATTAGCATTGCCACCCTTTGGAGGTAGCTTTGAATCAATTTCAGAAAATTTGGCGGACAATCTCTTCTTCTGAGTGACTCCAAAACAGTCGGCCACCAGACATTATCAAAGGCCCCAGCTATGTCTAGGAATACTGTAAGGATTTTCGATATCGCATCCGTCGTCGATCTTCCCGATACAAAACCATAGTGGCTGGGACTGAAACTGATGAAGCTTTTCAATCTCATTATAATCAGTTTCTCAAGCAGTTTTCCAAAAATGGGTAGGAGTTGTATCAATCGATACGACTTTGCATCATCGATGGGCTTGTTTCCACCTTTATACAATACTTTGACAAGCCCTGCTTCCATTGACTGGGAAAGTATCCCACTCTTAGGCATCCATTGAAAACATCAAGCAGATACTAGTTTAGTACGTCCTCATTTTTCCGGACAATTTCTCCATTTATCATATCCATTCCTGGAGCCTTTTTATTCTTGATTTCGCCAATAACGAATCTCAAATCGTATATATCCAACTCTGTTGTGGATTCATCCAGAGCAGGTGACTCATAGGCTGCTTCGCGACGACTTTGTTGCAAATAAGTGTCTTCCAGAGGGTTATCCTCAGGGAAGAGTACTTTCAATAAGTGCTGAGTTGACTCCCGCCAGGACTCGGCACCCAATTCTCCGTCTATATTTAGACTAGCTAGTATCAGGTCAGTCTTCATCTATTTGACTGCAGCTTGTACATAATACCCCAAGTATCTCTATTGCCTTCTCATGCCACAAACTCCCGCCAGCTTGAGGTCTTGGCCTGGGACACCATCTTTTTCTATCGCCTTCGGGCACCTCGATACTCATCTAAATATCTTTGACGTGATTCCTCATTCTGTTCCCGTTGGTATCGTCTTCGCTTCCCGGCTACTTCTTTTTTGCTGCTGTTAGCTCCCGTGTCCACCAAGGAACACGACGCTTGCGACTAGTGGGTATTTTCTTTAACACCTCCGCACTCACGCCTGCTATTGCCTCAGTCAGCTCCGTGACCGCCATATCGACACCTGCGATAGTATCCGCTTGGACATGTTTGGTGTCGATACTGCGCCGGTGTCGATCAGCATTTTTGACTTGAGTACCTTTCTAGACCTTCGTAAGTGGGACATGGCTTGGTGTCCCAGGCAACTTCGAAAGGTATCGCCCTGTGATCACCAGTAACCAAGTCTACCACCTTCCAACCATGCACCCTATCAACGCCGAAGCTGTACACAAGGTAAATCCAGGTTGCGCTCAGCGTAGTTCTCAATTCCTATATATATGTCTTTAGATGTCAGCTACGTTCACGACGCACAGATCATTAGAGACAATACACTCCTCGAAGCGTCTGCCTCTATCGTCCAAAGCGTCATCGTGCCACAGGGGTGTCCATGCATTTATGTCAGCGGCCTCAATTATCTTTTTTCCCCTATTTTCTCTTAAGAGCCGACTTAATTGGGCTATAGACGATGTTATGTCACACGAGGGCTGGCAGTTATGGCTCACCAGCATCAGCTCAACGCCATTTGCGGCACTTAGCAGCACACACGTACAATGACTGGTGCTGTACTGAGGAAGACGCAATAGAGTGATGTCTGGATTGAACACCGCAACAGCAGTCCATATCCATCCATCACAGGAAGCGTGAACGATACGATGCTGCAGACCCAGGGCCTTAACGCTCGCTTTGAACGTGTAGGGCTCCTGGATCAACGCAACATCTATTCCTTTCAAATAGATGAGTTCCCGTGCCTCGGCCATTACTGTTTTTGAGCGTTTCGCGATTAGCTGCAACACTCTCAGGCCACTATCCGTAAAATTGTGGACTTTTCCGTAATCGGTGTTAGCCAGTTGAAGGTCTGGAGCATTTAGGTACGCTGGACATTTCAGACTCTTACATAGTGGCTTTGCGGCTTGCGGAACACTTTACAGGCATCACATGCCGGGGCTTCGGCTTTATTTGGGCATTTCTCGTAAATATGGCCTTTGGTGGCGCAGTGTCCGCAAGTTGAGTCTTTGTCTTTGCAAAACTTGCCACGTGCCCCATACACTTGACACTTGTAGCAGCGTGATGCCTGTCTGTGGTCCATCACCATACAGCAATTCCACTCTATGTATACCCTGCCACTACTCAGGGTTCCCTTCAGTAGAAGTTCACGCATCTTGAGCGTGACTTCTACTAGCCAGTTTTGTGACCTTTTTTGCTCGCACCGGACTTGGCCACACTCAAAAGGAGTCCTGGTAATCAGGTTTCGGCAATACCGATCCAAGGCTTGGATCATATATAGCTTTCATTATTCGCGCCTCATTGAGGTCACTTGGCACGTCAAAGATGATCATCTTTGGAAGCCTTTTCTTGGGCAGCTCAGCCTGGAGACCAGCAAACCTAAACTTTTCATTATTTAGTAAGGCTTGCGCCTGCCCAGGGCCTCGTGTCTGTACAAGGAGGGTCTTATTTCTGGCTCATCGGAGGAACACGACTTGCCAACCTTGCTCAGAAGGATTCAGACTTCCTTCAACAACTCTTTTGTCTGGTCGCTGGTCTCTACTGCCTTATCGTCTTTATTAAAACCACGTGCTTTTTCTAAGGCAGCGACTTTTTCACTGCCTGCCTTTCAGGCTGCTTGTTCTTTTTGTTTCTCTTTCGCTTTGGTTTAGCCTGCTTTCTTTCAGGATGGCTTCCTTTAGACACCGCTTCCGCATAGGAATGCACTGGTGCCTAAGTTTTTCGGTGTCTACTTTCTACTCTCAGTAGTACCACTGCTGACCTTAGCCGCCTTACGGGCTGCCTTACGCGAATTCACGGACAACTTTGATCTGATCTGCCTTGATTTGTGTCAGTGTTGGCCGCGGCGAGTGTGCCCTCAAGTCAGGCGACGCGAGTGGCCATCTCACTAACGAGGGCCGTCACTTCTTTCACTTTTTTTTTAATGTACAAGGTGTTTGTCTTAATGCTCGGGTCCTGGCAATACTGCATCAACTCGAGCTCTATTTCACTTGCTCTGAGGATGGGATCACGTGTCAGATACCCTGTTGTGATATCACCCTTCTTGCGGTTACATTTGTTGTTCTCGGGTCCGTTAGACTCAGTCTTTACTACCTTGTCAGTAGTGCTCTCTTTGACCACTGTCGAACATACAGCAACTTTTTGTTGCTCGTCTCCAAACAATTTCCTTCTTAGACCACCAGTCATGCTTTTTAGGCTGGGTGGCGTACTTCTATGTTCGAGAACGGACTAGACGGTCTAGCGTTTTACAGCGTGCTCGTCATATCTTAATTCTATTACTATAACTACTGTACAGTTGAAAAACTTAGTCCTACTATATATAAATACAGTGGGCTCAAGCCGAAGCTTACGCCCTCGCTCTGAAAAGAGCGTTGGGTGCCTCTGTCTCCTTCTACAAGTGTTGTTCTCCCTTTAGCCCAGACGGAAATGGTGCAACTACAGCTTCCAAACTCCGTTTGGTGTCCAGCCCCGGCGAATGTGGACGCAGGAGACCACTCGCTGCAGCTAAAAGCCACAAAGCTGTACACTGTCTTTTGTGGCTCGTTAAGCTCAGAAAGTTCAACACTACAATAATCACTGTAATATAACAGAACTTTCTTATAGTTTTATAAAAAGTTTTAAATTAGCTCAACACTAGCTTTAGCGAGGGGCGCAATAGTGTACTTGTACCGGCTTGTACTCTGATTATGTATTATGTTCTTTTTGTATTTGGAAATAGTTTGTGTTTGAGACTGCACGTTTATTATTGATGAGAGAGTCGTCTGAAGTGCTTTTTACTCGCTAGTTTCCCCCAACAATTGCTATCACACGTAACTAGCAAATACTGCTAGCAGCTAAGTTCGCCACATGTTTCAGTGGGTCTTAGGAAAAGTCTTGTTTAACCCAGGAGCACTTCATATAGTACTTCATAATAAGCTGATGTTTAATTTTAAATTGCACTATTTTTCGATTACTTACAAGTTTTGGAACAGATGTGCATATGGGCGAATTTGGAATGTATAAATTCAGGATTCACTCCCTCGAAGGTCTCTAGATGGAGTTGAAGCCTAAAACTTAATGATTTATTGTTAAATTAGCACTAATGGTTATTTCACATATTTCGGCATCATTCAAGTCTTTGAAAATCTGTTCGCTCAGCATAAATAATCTAAAATGTGTGCTAGTTTTATAACATTTTGCTTTCTTCCTCGAAAAATTGTTAACTTATTTCTGTTTCTTTGATTATCACTGATATTTTCAGGAGTCAGACATTCCATAGCTTTGTGAAAACTTCACTTACTAAAAATCCCAAGAAAAGACCTACCGCTGAAAAATTACTTCTCGTAAGTTTCCAATATTATTTGGTAATTGGAATTTCTAAACCATATCTTTACTATATATACATATCTTTTTTTGCGAACCTTAGCACCCATTCCTCTCAGCGGACATGACTAAACGAATAGCCATAGAATTACTGCAGAAAGTTAGCAATCCATCCCATAATTTTACTGAATTAGAAGCTGATGAAGATGGGGTAAGTGTGTATTATTGTTATTATTATTTTAATAATTCTCTTTTCTTTCTTATAAAGATTAAAAATTAAATTAATTAAATATCTTTTTTTTCAGTCCGTACCAAATGTTCCTCAAAGAATTGCGTCCAGGATGACTACTAAATCAAAACCTAAAGATTCCCCGCTAACTCCAGGTTAGTGTAATTAATACGTTTAGATTTGTAGTTGTGTAGAAGCAGTGCCTGTGATATCTACTATATCGTTTGTGACTCCTTTGCGCTTCTGTGTTTCTTCAATTTTCTCTGTAGGTGGAAGAATACCTTACTTGAGCGATTTGTTGTCATTCCATAATTTAATACTATTGTATATTTTTGTTTTCGACCCCTAAACCAATGAAAAAAAGTATCCAGATTTGTGTCTCAAAAAAAAAAAATTACTTTTAAACAATCTGTTTCCAATTTACATTTTGAACAATTAGAGATTTTTAAAGAATTGAGGAAAAAAATCCAAGATGCAGATTCCCCGACATTTTAGTCTAACTTGTCCTAAGATAACTTACCCAAGAGGTAAGATAACTTACCCACGGAATCCATCTGAAATATTTCGATCCGTTCTTTGAGAATGTAAAATATTTAATTATATTGTCCATCGTCTTTCTTTTATCTCTTCTGTCCATTGCATCTTTTAATAGATGCTGTTTGATAGGCCTTGATCTATACGGATCCGCTAGAAAGAGCTGATTTTGTTACTTTGTTAGATGTTAAATATTTCTATTTCTTATTTTAACTATATGGAAGTAGTTTGCTACAACATAAAATTTCTTTTTTAATATATATATATACTCTGTGACGTTGTAAACTATTATGTTACTATATCCATGGCATGTCGAATGAAGGAGAATAACAAATCGTGTTATGTAGACAGATAGACAGACATACATACATACAGACCTCTCAGGGAATTCATTCAATTATTACATCTGTTTAAATGTGAGTACTGACGTCCAACTCCCACTATCCTTTACTGTTGCTTCACATTTCTTTACATTCATGTATCTATCTCACGTTCATTTCATTCAACACCAGCTATACTAGAACAAACTCACAACGTACTAATTGTATTAAATATCTTTATGCTTTGTTCCTATTTATGTTCATATGCCATACTAGATTTATTATTTGAATGTAAATTTCTTTATTTCTTAATGAAATAATTTTTTTTTTTTAAATTATTTCCAACCACTTTTTGTTTATGCTTTTTTGCACAATCTATAAATAGGAAATGGTGACGGAAGTCCAGGGCCGTGTACAAGTTTTGCGGACATCAACAGAGCCTGGGATATTATGGATATCAATCATGTTATGACTAATGTTGAGGTAAGAGCTTTAAATATTAAAAATATTTTATTTAAATATGAATTTTCAGATTATAAATGTTTAATACCGCGAAGAAAAATTACAACGAGTATATTAAATTAAAACCCATTTTAGAAATACTAATGATCAAAAACAGGTTAGACTTTGTTCCCAATGAGTGTTATAAGTTTCTTACACTGGCTTGGTCACACTATCTGCTGAATTTGTATAATGAAATATGGAGTCGCGAAGTTGTTCCTAAAAACTGGGTTAATAAAATTAATATTATTATTCAAAAAATGTGAATCTCAAGATCTATCAAATTACACGGGCATTGCTCTTGTAAATTGTGTGGTTAAAATTTTTACCCAAGATATTAAGAAACGTTTGACTGTTTGGGTGGAAAATAATATTTTTCCCGATGAGCAACTAGGGTTCCGTGCAAATAGAGGGTTGTACAGATGCCTGTCTTCCGCTATTAATTTACGACTAACACTAAAGGGAAGGAAAACTTTAGTAAATTTTGCAGGTTTTCAGAAAGCTTTTGACACAGTACCTCATGAAAAATTATGGCAAAAATTATTCGATATTGGCATAAGCCCAAAATATATTCCTCAAAATATATATTCTAAATGCAAATTCACTATTGAAAAAATCATACTTATTCTAAACCAATAGAATTGACCCGTGGGGTTTTACAAGGTGAAAGTTTTAAGTCCACTACTGTTTTCTTTATGTATTTGTGTTATAGTAGATAACTTTAGAAAAAATGGAACGAGTGGCATTAATACAAACAGTAAGCAAGATTATAAATGTTATTATATGCGGATGATATTGCTATTACATCATATTCCTGGCATGATTGCAGTTTAAATTAACTTTACTCAATGATTACTGTATTAAAAATGATCTACACGTCAATATTTCAAAAACAGTTGTAATGCCTTTCACTAATCTGGGATTTTAAAATAAATAATAGATTCACTTACAATAATCAACCTCTAAAATTAGTAAAAACCTTTAATTACTTGGGTGTGCCATTATCATCCTCAGGAAAATTCAAAAAAAGCTTGTGATTACTTTGTAAATAAAAGTCAAGCAGTTATTTTTAGAGTAATGAAAATATTATCACGCTATAAGTCTGATAGCTAGGACTCTAAAAAACATCTTTTTAATTCACTAATAAAAATCAACTCTCTTGTATTCTTCTGAGAGTTGGGCACTTGATTATTCTGATGATTTAGGAAAAGTATAATTAAAAGTTTTTAAATACCTATCACACTTGCCACCCACTACCCCAAATAGTTACATCCGTTTAGAAGTAAATAGTTTACACCTTAAAAGTTACATATTTAATAGTATGATTAAATTCTGGTATAAGCTACTGACTTTAAATAATCAAATTCAAAAAGTTTGTTACCTAAAATTAGTCCAAGAAATTGGAAACAGTAATATTCCATATAATTGGTGCTTAGGTTTACAAAAAATGTTGTGTAATATTGTTGCTTTAGATATATGGGAAGAACAAAACCCAAGTAAGTTTGAAAAAAAACTTTAATAATTTAAAAATTAAATTCCAAAATAATTTATTATGGATTGTTGTTCATAATGTCTTGAATTCCAGATTTAACGCCCACTTTAGATTAATTAATAATCTTGGCAGTAGAGAGACATTCCTTAAATGTAATATATATATTGAAAAATTAAGATTATTAGTCCAATTAAGGCTTATTAACAATAAATATCCCTCTATTTATACGAAAGGGAAAAATTGAAATTTAAACCTGATAATTATTGTTTTACATGTTTTGTTACTTAAAAGAGACTCCCTAGAACATTTCCTATCAGAATGTCCATATTATAATTCTTTAAGAATTCAGTTTTTTGATAATTACAATTTGGAAATTGATCGCAATTATCTTTTGTCACCACAATCTGAATGTCATTTAAACAAATTATATAATTTTGTATATCAATTACTACAAAAAAAAAAATTAAAGAAACACTGGGTATTGATTGAAATGCTAGAAATAAGCAGTAATAATGATGATAACAAGAAACGAACGAGATATTATTAATCATAAAGTAGAGCACTTTAGGAATATAAGAATAAGTATGAAGGTAGTGATGATGATGATAATAATAATAATAAATAATAATAGTGAATTGAATAAATTTATTTTCATATTTCCAAATATTCTTGAAATGGTTAGGTTACTATTTCCCATATTTATTGATGTTTATTATTGTTGTTCTTTGTTTATTTATCTTTATTATTCATTCAGAAAATTTGTTTGTCTGCTCCACTTATTTATACTTTACTGTGTTTGTGTGCTGCACTTCTTACATTTCTAAATGATAAATATTCTGTTAAATTAGAAAAAGGAATTTTTTGGTTTTAAGATCTCTAGAGAGATGTATTACTTTCTCTTACTCCTAGTAAGAGGAAGTATTGTAATCGTGTCAAATTTTCGATATCGAGTTTTCACCGGAAATATCCGTTTTGAGGTCCCCTGAGTCAAAAAAGTGGTTTTTAGCAAATGGTCTGTGTGTTTGTGTGTGTGTGTCTGTGTTGTATGTATGTGAACAGCATAGTTCAAAAACGAAAAACCATAGAAAGTTGAAACTTGACATTCCGTTTAGGTATCACCGTGGGATCTGACAGTACGTTATCTGTCAAATTCCTCAACTGGAAGTACCACTTTACTAGTTGGATTTTTTACTTTTTTGCGATTTTCTCAAAAATGGCTCCGACGATTTTCTTTAAACTTCAAACATCAACCACACATACAAAGAGCTACAACTTTTATTTGAAACATTTCTCCGGGAAAATGCATTGAAGGGCACTTTTGGGGGAGGGGTGGGGTTAGGTTTTCATCTAAAGTGCTATTTCAGTTTATTAGACAATTCTGTCATCTAAATAATGTTAATTAGAATTAAATATGTGTTGAAATTCCGAGTTTGAAAAAATCGGATAACCGGAAGTGCGTTTACTTTACCACTTTACTAAATGATTTATTCACTTTTTCGCAATTTTCTCAAAAATGGCTCCGACGATTTTTTGAAACTTCGTATATAAACTAAACATGCAAAGATCTACAACTTTTATCTAAAACATTTATCTGGGAAAATTCTTTTAAGGGCACTTTTAGGGGAGGGGTGGGGTTAAATTGTCATCAAAGTGCTCTCCTAGTTGTTTGTTGTGGTGGTTGATGCTCTCCTAGTTGATTATACAAATCTATCATCCAACCATAAATAGTTAGAAATAAATAGATGGCTGAAATTCCGAGTTTCAAAAAATTGGATACCCGGAAGTGCGCTTTTACTGAACAATTTTTCAGTTTTCGACGAATTTCATTAAATTTGGTACACAAACTATAAAATTTGTCAATTATCATTTTGAGAACTGGAGTAAGAGAAAGTTGTGTGAGTGTTTCACACCAGATTTTTTTTATTATATATTTGAATTCTATAATCAATGTAAAACTTTTATACATTCAGCCAACTCAATTGCAAAAAGTTTGTAAACTTATAAGCAATAAATTATAACAATAATTAAAAAAAATTCTGGTGTGAAACACTCACACAACTTTCTCTTACTCCAGTTCTCAAGAGTAGAAGTGACAAATTTTATAGTTTGTGTACCAAATGTAATGAAATCCGTCGAAAGCGGGAAAAACTGCTCTGTTTAGTAAAGGCGCACTTCCGGTTTACTAATTGTCTTGAAACTCGGAAGTTCAGCCACCGATGTAGTGCTATGTAATTATGGCTGGATGCTAGAATGGTATAATCAACTGTGAGAGCACTTTAGAGGAAAACATAAGCCCAGGCCTCCCCTAAAAGCGTCATTTGAAGAATGTTGCCAGAGAAATGGTTTAAATAAAAGTTGTAGATGTTTGCATGGCGAGTTTATATTGGTAGCGTGAAGGAAATCGTCGGAGCCAGTTGTGAGAACAATGCAACAAAGAGAATAAATCATTAAGTGAAGTGGTAAAGTAAACGCACTTTCGGTTATAATTGTTTCAAGCTCGGAATTTCAACAACATAGTTAAATCTGATTATTTAGTTGTGAGGATTGTCTAATACACTGAAATTGCACTGTAGATGGAAACCTAACCCAATACCCAATGAAAACCCAATATCGAACCCCACCCTCCCCCATAAGTGGCCTTAAATGAATTTTCCCAGAGAAATGTTTCAAATAAAAGTTGTAGCTTTTTATATGTGTAAATGATATACCAAGTTTGAAGAAAATCGTTGGAGGCATTTTTGAGAAAATTGCTAAAACGTAAAAAAACCATTAAGTAAAGTGGTACTTCCGGTTATCCGATTTTTGTCAAACTCGGAATTTCAACAACATATTTAATTCTAATTAACATTATTTAGATGTTAGAATTTTTTAATAAACTGAAATAGCACTTCAGATGAAAACCTATCGAACCCCACTCACCCCCATAAGTGGCCTTAAATGAATTTTCCCAGAGAAATGTTTCAAATAAAAGTTGTAGCTCTTTGTATGTGTAGTTGATATACAAGTTTGAAGAAAATCGTTGGAGGCATTTTTGAGAAAATTGCTAAAACGTAAAAAAACCATTAAGTAAAGTGGTACTTCCGGTTGAGGAATTTTGACAGGTGACCCACTGTCAGATGCCACGATGATACCTAGACGGAATATCAAGTTTCAACTTTCCCCGGTTTTTCGTTTTTGCGCTATGCTGTTCACATACATACACAGACGCACAGACACACAGACCATTTGCTAAAGACCACTTTCTTAGACTTCGGGGACCTCACAACGGATATTTCTAGTGAAAATCCAATATCGAACCCCACCCTCCCCCATAAGTGGCCTTAAATGAATTTCCCCAGAGAAATGTTTCAAATAAAAGTTGTAGCTCTTTGTATGTCTAGTTGATATAGCAAGTTTGAAGAAAATCGTTAGAGCCATTTTTGAGAAAATTGCAAAAACGTAAAAAGTTCTGGTGTTTCTGGTCTGGTATGTGGATTCCATGTTAATCGTATGTCCAGGTTTAGTCCAAGATAAATCTGGTGTGAAACACTCACACAACTTTCTCTTACTCCACTTATCAAAATTATAATTGACAAATTTTATAGTTTGTGTACCAAATTAATTCAAATACGACGAAAACTAAAAAACCGTTCAGAAAAGCCCACTTCCGGTTAACTAATTTTCTTGAAACACTGAATTTTGGCCATCCATTTATTTCTAATTAATTTTGTTTGGATGATAGAATTGTATAATCAACTATGATCGCACTTAAGAGAAAAACATAACCCACCCCTCCCCTAAAAGTGCCATTAAATGAATTTTCCTAGAGAAATGGTTTAAATAAAAGGTAGCTCTTTGTATGAGTGTTAATATAAATGTTTAAAGAAAATCGTCGCAGCCATTTTTGACGAAATCGCGAAAAAGTGAAAAAATCATTTAGTAAAAGTGGTAAAGTAAACGCACTTCCGGTTATCCGATTTTTGTCAAACTCGGAATTTCAACAACATATTTAATTCTAATTAACATTATTTAGATGTTAGAATTTTTTAATAAACTGAAATAGCACTTCAGATGAAAACCTATCGAACCCCACTCACCCCCATAAGTGGCCTTAAATGAATTTTCCCAGAGAAATGTTTCAAATAAAAGTTGTAGCTCTTTGTATGCGTAGATGATATACCAAGGTTGAAGAAAATCGTTGGAGGCATTTTTGAGAAAATTGCAAAAACGTAAAAAAACCACTTAAGTAAAGTGGTACTTCCGGTTGAGGAATTTTGACAGGTGACCCACTGTCAGATGCCATGGTGATACCTAGACGGAATATCAAGTTTCAACTTTCTACGGTTTTTCGTTTTTCGAGCTATGCTGTTCACATACATACACAGACACACGGACACAGACACACACACATAGACCATTTGCTAAAAACCACTTTCTTGGACTCAGGGGACCTCGAAACAGATATTTCCGGTGAAAACTCGATATCGAAAATTTGACACGATTACAATACTTCCTCTTACTAGGAGTAAGAGAAAGTAAAAATTCAAATTAAATAACTAGCTTTTATTTTCTCTTAAGAAAAAGTATTGCGATTCTGTCCAAATTTTCGAAATTGAGTTTTCACCGGAAATAAATGTTTTGAGGTTCCCTAAGAATGTTTCACACCAGATTTTTTTCTCTAAAGACAAATTTTCAGACTGATAAAATGATTCCCCTCCTCCTATGGCGCAACAGCCCATGAAGGGTTAAGGCTTGCCAGACGGCGATGTGAATGGGGGTGTGGTAAGCACGTCACAGTTCCTCCGCCGTTTAGTTCCGGCCTGTGCTACCTAGGGCGCTACTAACTGTAGCTTCCCACTTTTTATCACGATGCTGAGTGAACACCGACTTTGCCCTCACGGGAATCGAACCCAGAAATCTCGTACGAAAGGCGAGTGCTCTAGCCACTAGACCAACGCGTGAGGACCACGTACAGAATAGACTTTTAATGTTAGATTGGTACAAGTGGTGTGAAATTAAATGTCTCTGAGTGAGTTTATCATTAAAAAAAAATATACTAGGGTCATTCAGTAAATAACGAGACAAATCGGTGTAGCTCAGAAATGGTTTGTTTAATCAATACAATAGTTTCAGTGCGTCAAGTTGGCATCCTTGTACTTAGTTTCTCATCAGCTGTTCGAGAGTATTTGGTAAGCATAACCTCAAACGTAGTCAGTTAACAATGGCGAGTCCGCTCAAGAATTGCACATCGGAAGAACACGCTCAGTGATTAGATTTTTAGTTGCAGAGGGTATCAAAGGTAGTGTAATCCACGAAAGAATGTTGAAAGTGTACGGAAATAATTGTTCGAACCGTTCGAACGTTTACAAATGGGTAGAACAGTTTAAAAGTGGCCGTGTAAGTGCCTGTGAAACAATGGTTAGTTTAGTAAAAAGTAGATAAAACAGCATAATTTAAAATAAAAAGGTCAGAGGATGTTTAATCTCGATATTTTGTTTTGTTGCTTCACCAAGAAATTTTCGCCAGAATCTGTTAAACGGAAGTGCGATTTTTCTTCGCAACTCGGTGTTTGAATGTCAGTTTATTACATCTGCCATTTTATTTCATTCTTCTGATGGCCCGGGTGTATATTTTTTAGGGGGGCCTCCCTGATTCTTATTTACTTTATTTGGGAGGGGGGGGGGGGGCTAGCACTTTTAGAAAAAAATTTAGAAGACTATTTTAGTGAAGTTCTTGGGAAAATCTAAAAGAAGAATCACTTCATCATTTAATATCTGTAGTAAGGCATTAGGGCCTTATATATCAAATTATGATATATTTGATTAGAAAAAGTTATGTAAATATTTCCCACATTAATTTTTTTGTTTTTTGTAACTCTTGCGGGTTTGTATTGATTAAGATTAAATGATTGATACGAGGTAAATGAGCATGTATTTGCTAGAGTTTTGTTTATTAACATTTTCTGGCATCCGTTCTTATAGTCTTTTAAAATTTAACTTAGATTTCTGTTATTAATTTTATAATAATGATACAAACAAATTTTAACTTATTTTGTTTTCTTTCATCACATTTACTTTTGCTTTAACTGTTTTCTTTTATTGCTATTCTTTATTATGGGAAACTTGTAACTATTTTCACAGATATTATCAGAAAAAAAAACACGATTCTGGTTATATAATAATAAAAACCTACCTCTTAGTATATAATCCCCCTTTTCTTCGCTTCCATTTAGTAGTAAATGTGTTTTATTTATAATTATTACTTAATTGCAGCATATACATCAAAATTGTGATGGTAATATACAATGGGAAAAACCACCACATTTCGAAGATGTCTGCAGTCAGACTGATGAAAAGTAAGTGACCTTTTCTTCTTTTTTTTATTACTTTTTCAATTATTCTTGATGCTATGAAGATTGGAGGTAATCGTAAACAGAGCAAACATTGTGGGAGCTTTTGGAATCAATAATTATGCTGTGTATGATAAAAAAGAAAAGAGAAATATTATATTTATATATATATTTCTTCTCAAATAATGTGATATAATTTTTGGTTTTGGTCGCGTTGCTAGAAACTAAATTTCACCCGTTAGTTTATTATAGAGAGCACAAAATGATTAAACAGCATAACATAATGGCTATCAGCACTCTATTTAATAAAGCACTTAAATTTAATTATTAATTTATTATTATTAATATTTTTATAATTGTAATAGTTTAACAAATATAAAGAAATGCGGAACATTATTTAAAATTCTAACCTAAACTTTTAATTTGCCCACGAAAATTGATTTTGAAGTTATATCGATCTTTTCGATTAACTTTTCTAATCACTTGTTGAACCTTTTTTTTCTTCTATCCCTCCCTAATGAAATACTTTTGTTTTGAAATATATCAAGAAATAATTTCTTAATAACTGATATTATACAATTGATTTGGGTTATTTAGTTATACTATTACTGCAACTAGACGACACATGTATGGGAATAGACATTATAGAAGTCCTAGGGAGGTGCGCTGGGGGCCCCCTATTACGGGCACAGCCATCTTGAAAATGTCATTGAGGTATATTTGAAAAACAAAAATAACAAAATAAAATAAAATAAATAAAAGCAATTTTATATATTACGTCCCAATTTGTATTAACCTTGCATCGGTGTGTTGTTAAAAAGATTATTTTTAATTTTATCTTTTCTTCTAATATTTTTTAGATTTTTGTTTTTGTTTTTATGTGTTCACTTTTTTTTTAACGTATGTGTCTGCCCATACCTTTAAAATAGAACAAGAATTTAAAAATTTAGAAAATTAATGCATTCAAATGTCAGTATTTTTTCTTCTTATGTTATACCTGAGCCTTCTTCTTATTTCGTATATTGTCTTATTTTGTTTTAATATATAATAAACTTGTATTTAATGCTTCCTCCCTCTACAACAAATAAAATAAAACAGCCATAACAAATTTTTGATGAAAAAATTATAAAATTTAGCAGTTAAATTTTTATTTTTAATAAATCTGATTTACAGGTTGATTGATTTATTTAAGAGTCTGCTCAACTTCTATGATGCTTCGAAAAGTTAGAATAAGCCATTCCTCAAAAAAAGAAGCATATCTACCAGTTCATATCGATTAAAATAAAATTGGTATCGAATTAAATGATCTTAGGCTGCTATGATCCACTAGAATAAAAATTTAAATATTCTTACTTCATTAATGGGCCAAATAATGTTTCTATGATGCTAACCATCGTTTGGATTCTATATTCTACATTAGCATTATATTCTGAAGAACCATAAGACTCTATCCTCCAATTACTGCACGTAGGCCCTACCAGTTTTCTTACCGCATTGTTTTTGCATATTTGTTAATGTAAAACTTGCGAAAAAAATACCTAGCCCTCAAGTTTTTTTTTATTCATACTATTATTTATGGATGGGCAGTTTCTCCATCACGGGAGTTTGTAGACTACAAACGTATATTACACTACTAGCTGATAGCCCGATCACAGCTGCTCTAGGGAAAACTGCAATTGCAACAACTTAAAAGCAATAAGCCATGGCAAACAAAGAGAAGCGGCGCTCACGACACTATTACTTTATACGGCTTAAACTTTTTGAAAGGTTCCTTTTTTGGTAATTTTATTCTGCTTTGAAGACATCAAAGAATTATAGCAAATTCATTATAAATCTGTCTGCATACATTGTTGTGTGAATGTGTATTTTAATTCTGAAATGTTGGATTATTATTTTCGAACTCGAATTATATTATTTTTTGAGATATGGTGAATTTTTTGAACTCTTTTGTTTATAATAAACATTTTTTTTGTGTGTGAAATGCATAGTTAACATATTTTGGATCATTTCCTGTTGCCATCTGGAAAATTTATTACTTGCATGATTGTATTTCGCGAACATTTCAATATGCACGATTCTAATAATTTTATTAATTCTTTTTTCTGAACTGTTTTCTTGGCTTTTAAGCATGAAGAATAAACTAATGCATTTTTCTTAAAATTCTATTTTTGTGGATAATTTTACACACTTAGATAAAATGTATAAGTAGTTGTAAATAGTTGTTTTTTTATTGCCGGATTATAAGAATGCTAAAATCGTGGAAGATTTGAAATTTCAGTTTTTTTTTTTTTCAATACTATATAGAAATGAACTATAAGCAGTTGCATACAAGACAGCTTTCCATATATATGTTATAAATTAAAAGACGAGTTCAGTGCACAGTCTTTGCCGGTAGAAAACAAAAACTTAATTAAATTAGAAAAGAATGCAATGAAGACATATTTTTTTTAAGGCGCGTCAACATCTATGGTCACTGGTGCCCGGAACCTTCTCAGTGCACTGCCAGCCAGTGAGCTGTAGAGGCTCTAGGAAGAAAAAAATTTAAGGGCAGCACAGCTGGACTCGAACCGAATGAAGACTGTTATTATCATTACTATTACTTGTTTATGGAAGTTGTTGGAAGTAACAACCCTGGCAATTCACAGTTCCTCTGGATAACAAATCGGATCTACATCAGCAATTCGGATACTATTCGTTGAAGATTCACTGATTTCCGAACTCACAGAAAAGTAATCTTAAGGGGAAGTTCTTCCATTAGACATCTGTTCTGAACAAAGATTTTCTATCTGATCTCCACAACCCTGCAAATTCAGCAAGAAAGGATTGACAGAAGTTCCTATTAGAGGTGTCTGTTTAAATATACAACGTCCTGAAATTACCTAAGAGAAACGAATGAAAGGTAGGGCAACATATCTCATACCAGTCTGTCCGGATTCCACAGTTCAGCTCATATACCACTGAACTTTCTAACAGCATAAAGAAAATCGATGATACCATGCTGTGTAAGCGTCACAGACTTGTGTCCAATGATACATTATTATTATTATTATTCGACTGTGCGGAGGAACCCTACGCTATGCAAAGCACCACTGGGCTGATACATTAGCAGCAGCTTTTCTCGGAGTCGGTAAAGAGGGGAGAAGCACATAATTTGATCCATCCACACGCATCCACCTGATATTTAAGTTTTCTTTTTATATATTTAATCCAGGCTAGAAGAACAAACTTGGAGGAATATAATTAGTCTATTTTCTAGAAAGTTTTAGCAACAATTTGGAGGTGAAGACATGAATTTAGTGTCTTCAAGGCCGCCTGACTATCCGAGCAGATATAAACTCATATTAAATTTTATTTGGTACCTGATCATCCGAAGAATCTGCTTCCAACAAAGGTTACATAACAGTGAAGTGTGAATGAAACATATGATTACCAAAACCTACATGTTTGGACTCTACCTTCGATAGGGAACTCTATACCCGCGATTTAGAAAGTCTTCTATATCAGGGGTCTTCTCACTTTTCCCACAAAGTGCACAACATATTCAACAATTACCCATATAAGAAAATACATAATTATAGATAGAAAGTCGTAAGCAAAGATTATTGTAAATATACAAAGATATGGATTAAGTGGTTGGGTCCACTAGTGTTTGGACAATATCTAGGTTATATACGCCATAGCGTATTTCTTTTGGTTATTACTGATCGGTGCCGCCTTTTCATCCATATCAGTATTGACTTCTTCATTTTCATAAGTGTTTGCCACATACTGCGCAGGCTGATTCAGTGTGTATTTACAAATATATGGACAGCAGCATTAAAAATCACTTGATAAACTAGACTGTCATAATGGATAATGAATATGAAACCGGTCAGAGAAAAAGTAGCACACTATTATAGCGGCGACTTAATTTAAGTAAGAGCTGTAAAATGTAATAACGTAAACATGACATATTCGTCAGAACTCAAGCGCATAACTTCATACTTCAATTGTATGAAGTAAAAATCACTCTGATCCACTCTGAGCCTGAATCCACTGCTCCATCTCCTATCTTTTAAGGCTGTAAATGACTCGATAAACGTTCAGCTTTAAGGCCGTGAGGGCTTTTTTGCAGATTCTTGTTCTATCTGACGATTACCTAGTCATATTGTGGCGCGCAAATTCTGTGCATCTAAACTAGGTCTCAGTGAATACAGTTTCATTTAAAAGTTGGAATCCTGCAACATTCATAATTTTATTAAAAATTCCCCAATTATTTTAGTCATTCATTTTATTTTTAATTATGGAGACAGTTATTTATTTAAACAAAGAAAAATACTTATATACCGGCAGATAATTAATATCTCAGTTTAGGAAGTAGTTGTAATGTTTTAGAGTTGTAATTATTCCTTTGGATGTGTATCAAAACTCCTTCATCTCCGCTTAGTTTTGTGCATAAATATCAATCAATTATTTGTATTAAAAAAAAGAAAGAAAAGAATTTAGCCTAATGCTATTAGCCATTAGGAATTATTATCAATGTTTTCATTTATGTAATAAATTAATTAACTTAAAAGAAGTCATATTTAGTTGCTTTATGAAGAAAAAAATGTAAAATTAAGTTCACTTTTAATTAAATTGAATAAAACTAAAGAATTCAATAAAAATTAATTTATTAATAATTTATTTAATAATATTAATTTTTCAGTTTAATTTTGTTTGACAAAATTTGTCTTTGACGTCTTTTAATATAGTTTTCAATTTATTTATCTTCATAGGAGCCTCTTGCAGTACATTGATGAAGAACTCATTCAAAGGTACTTTTATTTCATTGTCTTATTTGGTATTTTTTTTTTTTAATTTGTTATTTTCCTTAATAATAGCCTTGCCCGAGAAATTTCTTTTCTATACATTCACATTGCTACGTGCTTACATATCTGGTGTTCGTAAACAGAATAAGTAAATAATCGGAATAATATTCAGTTTTTATTATAACCAATTCTTATGATTTATTGTAAATTAACCGTGCCATTGGAAACATTTAACATTTCTCTGCAGTACAATTTACTTGATCGAAATGAAAAACGATGTTTAAATAAGCGTTTTTCCTCTTAAAGTATTCCTTCAAAAAGGGTTGTTAGAATGACATTTATGATTCTTTCCAGCTCTTAAGATTTTTTTTTTGGTTATTGAAACCATTTTTTTTTTCCTATTTTATACTTGTGAAGAAATAGTAATAGAAAATAAAAAAGCATGGTTAGCGCGAGTTTATTTAATAGGTTCATACATACATACATACATACATATATTTCCCCAGATTGTGGTGAAATAATAATCACCTGTAAACTTCGCTGGTTAATAAACACTATAACCTTTAGAAAACCCGATAGTAGAAGTTAACAGGCAAAAGATGCAGAGCACCCTGTTTTAACAATGGCAAAATTATCTCAAACTTAATCACCAAGTATGTTGTTTTTCCAATTATATCTCTTGCAATAAAGTAATCATAATTAATAAAATTGATTTCCAACAATAAAATAATAAACTTAAATAGCAAAAAAAGAAAAAGTATTAATATGCACATTATCCCAGTCTCACCTATATTCCCAGCTGCATGGCAAACTTTGAACAAATTGATGGAAAGTAATAAGGAAAACAAGTTTACCTACATTTGAATTATATATATATAACATTCAGTGAAGTATATATTAGTTTCTTTTGATATGAAATCATTTCGAAATTCAGTATACACAATGACTTTATTTGTTTAATTTTTTTTATTTACTTTTTCCATTTATTAGCGCATGCTTTACTTCAAAAAAGAAAACAATAATCTTTAAATCGAAAACGAAGAAACAGTGAAATGATCCGAAAAATTGTTTGGCGCGAAGGGAGGGAATTCTCTTATACTTTTTTATTTTTTAATATATATTTGTAAATGTTTATTATTATTATTATTATTCATATCTGTGACCTCAGTTATACAATAAATTTTAAATATTTTTATGTATGAATGAGTGTGTATAATATTGATTATTTGTTTATAGTTTAAGTATTGTTAAAAAAAATATAATCTTTCCAAAATGGAGGATATGAATAATGTTTTGATATAATTAATATTTCATCAGGGGAAACGAAGGTCTACCGCTCTACGATCCTTCTGAGAATTACTCTTTACAGTAAGTAATTGTCCGCTGGAATTTAGTGCTTCTTTTCGTGTCCAAAAAAGTATTTGTGGTAATTAGTTTTGTAATTATGTGGCTTTAGAATGGTAACGTTCAACCTTCATTTTTCTTTTCTTTTATCTTGAAATATTTTTCTTATTCTATTCTTACGTTGTATCTTTTCATATATTGCAATACTCATCAAAGTATAGCTTGTATTTTTTTTACACTTATAATTTTTGTATATAATTATATTTCTCTACAATATCGTCATTTAGAAATCATTTTTGCTTGTTTTATAATACTTCCGCAAAATTAAGATTAAAGAATGATTACTCTAAATTCATATTATTAATAACTCAATCATGTCTAAAAGTAATTAATTGTTTTTCATAATTATTTTTCTTTAAGCTTGCTTCATTTGGGCAGATCAGTAACATTTATTTTGTTGATAACTTCATTTTTTGTTCTCCCAATCAGTTCTTTGTGTTTTGTAGTGCTGATAGCTGTATTTTTCAATTATTATGAAAAATTCTTCTTAAATATTAATACATATTTGTATTTTGCTGACCTTGTTGAAATAGTTACTGGATAATACTAGCGAGAAGATTTTAGTCGTAAATATAAATATATTTTTTGCCATCAGAACAGGAATGTTTTGGAGAATGAATAGATTAAAAGGGGTTGAATTGGAGTTTATAGAAAAGAGCTTTTGCTTTAGTTTTCTAATAACTTAACAACTTAATATAAACATATTCTCCCATCTAAAAATATTGTTTTCGTCTAAAATAATTTCGCTATTAATTTCCAGCAGTATGTAGGAAAAGTTAGTTATTCTTTTTGACTTAGTCATACTTCTCCATATTTCAGTGACTAGATCTATCCTTGCACTCTCTTCAAGCACAACTATTATTCATCTAGAATCCCTCTTTTTTTTAGCTTCAAGGCAATTTCTTTCTGGGACTTAACTCCAAGAATACTTCCAGTAATGAATGTGCACCCACATATTTTTAGAATAAATTCTTTTATAAGTATACTTGAAGTACTCTTGTTTTAGTTGGTGATCATTTAGCAACGAGCTCGGTGTTTTAGGAGCTTGGATATGATGGAATTTATCGTCATGGAACATCATCGGCTTTTAGAAAAGAAAAAGCAAAAAAAAAAAAGATAAAATCATTAATATGCAATAGTTTTGAATCACTAGATCCGAAATCTCGTTTCTCCACCTTGAACCTCAATCCTAGACGGGTCTTAGTCTCTTCATCTCGATTCCTTCTGTCGTACCCCATTCGTCATACCAATCAACCTAGACTCGGGCGTTCCAGTCTCTCAGACTCAAGATCCGCTTGGATCAAGGATTCCCGCTTGGAAGAAGGTTGACTTCATACTAGCCATATTATGAATCTGTTCATTTTCCATGCTTCATAAGTAGTTGAGGCTCTCGGTACCGTTTACGATTACTACTTGGCAGGTTTCTCCTGTCCACATCCAACACTGTATATCTTAAATATTCGTGATCACTGTTTTCTGGATTATACAAGTCTTCTTTGCCTATATATGGTCAGGGGGCCTAATTTAAGATAAATCATTTGGACATATGGTTATCCTTATATGAAGTAAGAACTTCATCAGTCTGAACCAGTTGCCGACCACTTTTTCCCAGCTGGGATTGAATCCCTATTTATCTAATACTAATTGAAGAGATTGTTCCAAGTTTGTTCTTTATAAACAGATTTTACTGGGTGTTTTGGAAATTCTCTCGCTTTTATGGGTACAGTTGGCGATTAATCCTATGAAGCCAGTCATGGAAGTTCAAATGTTGTGGACTAGCATCTTGAGAAAAAGTACAATTAGTCGTGAAACTGGTAAAAAAACAAAAACTAAACGGGGAGGGAACTGATGGTATTAATTAATCAATTATATGTTAATCTTCAATTCTTTTCTCGGATATTTAATTTTTTTGAAAAAAGCAACCTAAATACCTCGTGTATTATGTGCCATTCGAGATTAGGGAATCGCCTTAGTCTCGCAGTAGTAAAAGAAATTGGTATATCCAGATTTTATTACTAGCCATGTTTTTAATAAGAAGCTATTAATCTCTCTGGCGCTAAATCCACTCAGTTTTCTGGAGTGAAGCTCCTCATTTTTAGTTGCAAACATCTGAGAACAGATTAATAAGCAATAGCATTATTATTAAAAGGTTTGTTCCAGTAAAGCTGCATATTGATATGTTATTTTCATGAGTCTGCTTTTCATCCAATGTGTCTAAAATCATTAAGTGCCAAAAAAACCAATTTACAACTGAAATTCAGATGTACCAAATTAACCCTAAAAGTGGAGGGAGCAGTTAAAGAGGTGAGGATATTCTCCGATAAGCCGTGCTGGAGCTCTAAATAGTGGATGAATTTAGGAGGAGACTTAATGGCCTCGTCCAGAGGAGCAGGGTAGAGCTTGGCTAAGGTGGGATCGATAACAGTACTATTTTGTGGTCCCGAGCCTGCTATAGCTGTCACTAAGCAATTTTGTAACAGAGAAGTTAAACAATGGCGGAAAAGGGAATTGAGGGACACGGAGGCAGCCTCCAGACCAAAAGATATAAGACAGGGATATGTGAAGTATCTTTTCGCCTGATTACATACAATTCAATTGAGGGTTCTGGTAGGTACATTAACTGGACATGTTTGGGTCTCCAGTTACTTACACCAAATAGGTAGGATACCTAGCCCATTGTGTCGGAATGTGACGATGGAGTTGGGGAAACGGTGCAAAACTAATTTAGGCCAGTGCTCCCATTTGGCCACACTAGATTTCTTATATTCGGGAGGGCAACACTCTCGAGGGATTGCTTGGGGATATCTTTTCGGCAGTGGATTTTTTTTTCTGGATCCTGTTTTCTGGTTTAGGTCCCGCGCCTTCAGGCATCCACCAGTTGTGATAATAATAATAACCCCAACATGATTTATTAAACTGGTATTTCAAATCGTTGAGAGCGGTGCATGGACCCAGGCCATGTATATGTGC
The DNA here is from genome assembly GCA_011037195.1 of Triatoma infestans. Classification (NCBI taxonomy): domain Eukaryota; kingdom Metazoa; phylum Arthropoda; class Insecta; order Hemiptera; family Reduviidae; genus Triatoma; species Triatoma infestans. The sequence goes on along the minus strand of JAAEAF010002884.1, from coordinate 39,362 downwards.
TGTACATACTATGTACTATACTTTCTTAGGAAGTCACATTCACTTGAGTGGCTGTACAAAAATTCTTATTTACAAGAATTTAAATTAAAACAAGTAAGAAAAGAGCGATGCAAAAAAATCAAGTTTAAAAATTAAGCAGAAATCAATAAGTAGAGAGAGGACTGACCCTACTTACAATAAATAGTTAACATCAAACCGGAAACTGCTTATTATTGGAACAAGCCTTAAATGCTTACAGATCATAGTAACGGTACTAAAACCTATTGTCATAGAGATTTGATCATTTATTTATAGATTGTATATTCATCAGATACAGTTAGTTGCATGTAACATGCATGTATTCTATTACAGATTAATTTTTATTTTATCATTACATGCATGGGTTAGTTTATATTAGATTATTTATATTAGAATCATCTTAAAGGAATATTTATATACCTGTTCTGGGAATTGCTTTTTGTGTAACAGGGCAACACTGCCACTTGGAGAATCGGTGTCCACGTCTAGCCATCAGTGTGATGTACATCATCGAAATCACAATCATTACACCAATCTAACAGGTAATTATTTTTGATGCCGATTTCTTTTTCAGATAGAAGGAAATACGAACAGGCTTTTATCTTTGTTTTAATTTTTCTTTCATTTTATTTCTTTCTTTTTTTTTTGCATTCTTCCTATACTAACTTTTTTTTTATTTCGTAGTTTGCAAGTTTTGTGATAATAGAAATTAAATTGTAAGCAGGTATTAATACTGAAACAGGTCCAGACGGGTCACCACGTAGACACAGTTCTGTGGATGAGATATTGGGCCTGGCTGGTACTTTGACTCTCAACGGATCCAGACAGAGATCTTTGAGCGATAGCGGACCAAATGATGCTGTACCACCTCCTTCAGCTAATGGTAAATCATATGTTATTTCCCATAGAATATTTTGTAGTCACTTTTTGGAAATAAGCACTTTATAACAGAGCTTTTCCTTGTCTCCAAAGCAGGTGGTATTCGAGGGAGAGCTATAAAAACTTCTGCCAAGTATATTCGGATTTAAAAAAAACTACCTAGAAAAGTTTATGCGTATTGTAGAATGACTTATTGTTAAGTAATGACGAATTTAATTACTGATTGATCCTTGTTTACAACAGCAAGATACAAATTTTAGAATACTACTGTTCCAGAAGAGAGATTGAATGTTTAAGCTAGGCCAAATAGGAATATATTTATATTGAAAAGATTATTAGTATGCTCTTGAACTTAGAATCTATTTACACTAGAACAAATTAATGAGGAGCTGTTAAATTATATTAGTAAGTGTTATTTATGTCGTTAATGGCGAGAATAATCAAATTAAAAATTTGAAACACGATGTTTGTTTTGTCGATGGTATGCTGGTATCGATCATTATCCCAAAAATGGCGAACTTTTTATATAAAAAGTCTCAGTTTTTCAAAGTTATGGGACTGAAAGACTTATATAAAACTTTTTAATCATGTTTCCCGCATTGCCCGTAGCATTTTCAGCCTCCTACTAGATTAGATTGATCATAGAGTCCCCATTGCACCCCATGCACTGCACCTATTAATGGCTTATTGTGCCTACCTCTGTAGTCTAATATGAGAAACCTCCACTTTTCAAGAGGTTGAGGGCTTTCCCAAACAGCTCTTTTTGCGCTGTTGTCTGGTCCCAATGTGCCAAAGTTTCATAGCGCAATTTAGCGATTGCAGCACAATTGAACACACATGCGAGGCCGTTTCCTCCTCTTGGTATGCCCAAAGGATCTGAGCTAATTATCCCAACCTTGTCCCTTTAAAAGATCAGATTAATCTGGTTTCATTCTAAGCAGATGGTCTCGTTAGTTATATTCTTACGCAGTTAAGTTTCTAGATTATGACGTAGTCTCTCTCCAGAGCGTCTCTAAGAGATGTACTTGATCAGAGCGATCTAAGAGATGGGTTATTATTATTTGTCTGTGGAGAGGAACCAAACCCTACGCTATCCAAAGCCTCACTGGGCCCATATAGCTACCCAAGAAAAACAACAACAAACCGGGTCTAGAACAAATATCCAGACCCGGGTCTAATCCATTTAAGAATCACCGCAGTCCGAACAAATCGGACAATAACGTTAAGGGGGAATAACCTAAGCTCTTCCACAGACATCCTGCTCCGACCAGAGGTCCTGAACCTAATCTCCTTACAACCCAGACAATCTGTCTAGTAGGCTCGGGATCAGTGAAAGGGAGAGAGGCGCCCAATTTGGCAAACCTATCCATCTCCTCATTCCCAAAAATTCCCATGTGACCTGGTACCCAGACTAGAAGCAGTCTTTTAGAACATTCTAACACCAACCTGGAAGTGAAGACACATGAACTCAGCGCCTTCAGCGCAGTTTGGCTGTCCGAGCAGATACAAACCCCTTTTAAGTTAGTGTTACGTACCCTCTCATCCAAGATACAACAAAGAGGAGCATAAACCTCAGTCTGGATGACTGTGGTCCATTCACCAAGAGATACTGCGAAATGATCTCCGGTCTCAAATAGACCGCAGCTCCAGACCTACCACCATTCTGGAACAGTCCGTGTTACACCGGGGGTAATTATCAGATACCTCACAGACAGATCCAATCTTGACAATCTTTCCTAGAAGGTAACCTAACTCTTTAAGAATGCTCGAAAACAAAAGTCTTCAACATTCTGTCAGAAGAAAAACGTGTAATAGGAACCTTGAAAAGCATCTTGTAATGAATGGTAGAATGATCACATATCGCTTACCCTGCCAAAAACCTGCCTGTTTAATTCTATAACAGGCTTTCATTGCCGCAGTTTTCATTTCTACAAAGAGCGCTGGGATTACCAATAAAGTCTCCATTGCCCCTGTTGGCGTGGTCCGTATCGCACCGATCACCGCCAGACAAGCCAAGCGTTGAATATCCTCAAGCAGCAACTAGTGGAGCTTATCTCAATCTGACGCCACCACACCACAGCCGCATATAACAACCTAGGTTTAATAACCATACCATAAATACAAAACGTCATCTTGGGAGTAATCCCTCAGTTTTTACCTACAATTCTTCGACATTGCCAAAAAAGGAAATAATTGGCTTTTGCTGCTGTGCCTTAGCATGTTCCGACCAATTTAATTTACTGTCAAGAACCACTCCAAGAAACTTCACCGATTTCCAAATCTGAACATAAGTTCCTAATAATCTAGGAGGTTTTAATCCTACGATCTTTCTCCTACTGGTAAACAAAATCACCTGGGTTAATTACCTGGGAAAGACTCTTATCCCGAATCCAATCATATACCATGTTGAGGGCATTTTGCATTAAGTCCGAGATAACAGTCAGACATCGCCTCAGCAATAAAATAATATCATCGTCGGCATATGCCTGTACATAGAATCCCGATGAATTCATCCTGGTTAACAGTTCTTCCATGACAGCACACCATGCTTTGGGGAGAGACAACCACCTTCAGGACACCTTTCCCCGCTTCCACAACCACAGTCTGCACCTAAAGAAGCCTGGATAACTTTACTCCTTAAATAAATACCTATCCAGTTAATTAAAACTGGTTGTATACCTTTTCGACCTAGAGAACCTTCAAGAGCATCGAACGATACTCTGTCAAATGCCTCTTCAACATCAAAGAAACACCCTAAAGCATACTCCTTTGTCTCTAGAGCAGATTCTATCCTACCTACCAGACAATGCCAAGCTCTCGGTCGATTTCCTACAGTATAAGCATGTTGGTTTGAATGGAGTAGATGATCCTTCAAAGCACCATCAGTAATATACCTATCCATCAATCTTTCCAACGTTTTTAGAAGGAATGACATAAGACTTATAGGTCTAAATGCCTTAGGGTCAGAATAGTCACTTGTTCCTGGTTTAGGAATAAAAACCACTCTTAACTTCCCTCCATAATGTTGGCGCATAACCAAACATTAAACAACCTTTAAAAATCCTTATCAACACCTTCGTCAATACAGCCGCACCATTTTGTAACTACAGGGATAAACTCCGGCAGGTTCAGGTGACTTAAATGGTGAGAAATTTTGCACTGCCCAAACCACTCTATCCACAGTAACTACTTCGTCCACGGTAGCCAGGTCACTAGGTCCCAGCTTCGTCCCACCAACCGCAGACGAAGCAGTGCTGTTTATGTTTATGTTAACGGGGAAATGGGTATTAAGCAGGAGCTGTAATGTCTCTATTTCTCCTCCTGAAAAGGAACCGTCAGGATATCTTAAAGTACCCAACAGTCCTTATCCTTACCTTAGAATCTGTACCAGCCTAGATATCTCTTGAGTCGAATTTAGATCCCCACAAAAGGATCTCCAAGAGTTTCTCTTAGCTTTCCTTAAAGGGTATTTATACGCTTTTTTAAGACTATTGTAACTGTCCCATGATTCCGAAGAATCGGTTAAGACAGCCTTCCTGTAAGAGCCCCTAACTTGAATTCTTAGCTTTTCTAACGAAGATGACCACCAGGGGTTCCTACTACCACTAACCAACTTGGGAGGAAGGTCTCTCGAATGAAGACTTAATGTGTTCTTAAAGAATACCAGCCTCTCTTTCCAGTTCCGTAATATCACCAAGAGACTTGACTGGATAATCATTCTGTCTCCTAGAAGTTTAAAATAAGAATTCCATCTGCCTTTCTGGGGTTCCTATAGGTAGCCATGGTGATTGGACCAATCCCAAGACTAAACCTAATAATCCTGATCAGAAATAGAAGCCTCCGAACTTACCCTCCAATCTCTAATCAGTTTACAATATTCCTAGAAGCAAGAGTAATATCAATAACTTGTCTTCTAATCCTGGTTACAAAAGTGGGTTCAGAACCCCTATTTATAACATCCAGCTCAGTACCCATCAAGAAGTCCATGACAGCGCGACCCTTAGTATTGATGTCGCTGCTGCTTCAGACAACATGATGTGCATTTGCATCACAACCTATAATTACAGGTGTGTCGCTGGACTCCAAAAACCATACCAAATCTACTAATTCCTGCGGAGGAGGGGAGGGATGATCATAGGGGAAAGAGGCCGAGGCCACCACACATCAAGAAATCGGCCACCAACCCCCAGAACAATCCTCGCCGCCACCAGATCCCTAGAGTAAAACTGTCTGACCTGATCGGCGCCGACGTCTCTACTAACAAATATATGCTCTAGGAGTGTCCCCGCTATCCGCAACAAACAGCCTGCCATTGACCACACTCAAACCTCGAACCAGTCCTTTATAAGCATAAGTTTCTTGAATAAGTGTAAAATATGTATGCAACCCAGCAATAGAGCGGCACAAATTAGCCGTTGCATCTTTGCTATGCTGCAAGTTAACTTGATCCATTTCTACCCTGTCAGTCATAGTGATAAGTCAACTAGTGGAAGAAATGGAACTTCTGATACTTGATAGATAGCAGGCAGGAAGAAAGCCGAGGTACGTGGGAGCGCTAGTTCCCAAATAGCCGAAGGCTACCCTCTGCGTTCAAGAGATGGGTTATTCCTAGACAGGTTCTGAACCTCTGAACGGAATATTCGCCCAATTCCTGGCTGTACCTTGCCTCTAACCCCTATGAGTTCCGGCACCCATTTCCAGCCGAACTTTGTAGTGTTGGAAAGTTGCTCAGGGATTCTCTAAAATCCCTAACTAGAAATGAGGTGGTTCTGAAAGCAGCAAGAATCTTCAGTGCAGCTTTGGATGTCCGAGAGATATTTCTATGGATTATTTCAGGTTTTTCTCAGCCCAGATCTTAATTGCAAAAATTTCGGCCTTGAATACGGTGGAGTAGTTGCCGAGAGACCTCTTTATGAGTACTTCCGGAAGAGTCTCGTCTTGAACGTTACTCATTCAAAAATTTCTAGTACATGGTTTACTGCATTCATAAATAAGATAATTTGCCTATCCTTTTGCTAAAAGACAACTTTGCCAGTATCAATGCTTATCGATAAAACTGAGGAGGTTCCTCAAACTCTACAGTGCATACCTCCATTTTATAGACATATCCAAAGTTACACTCTCTGCACTTGTATTATACAAATATAACTCTTAAAAGATTTAATTGTAGATATAGTGAATGAGGAGTGACTACCAGAGAAATCCAACACTTTCTTGAAGATCTATAGTGATTCCTTGAGTGTCCTTGTATAGTGGTTAGTCGTCTTTGAACTTTCGGAAAAGTGCGGGTAGAGATGAATGTGTGGATTAGAGTTTGCCCAAACGCAAAAAGAAGTAAACAGCATCTAACCCTTGCATGTCTTATGATTGCGGATGTCAGTGATAGTGACAGTTGGGCTGGGATGCCAAGATTCCTGAAATAATGTTTCATTCTTTGAAGGTAACTGTTGTATTGTCGTTGAACGAACACACTTGAAATGGCAAACCAAACCATAGAAATTCCGCCCTTCTCTTCACGAGAAAGTGCAAACGCATAACATACACCAACTTACAGAGTTGATCACCAAACTGATAATGAGTACAAACTTATACTTAAATTCATAGGATTCGGCGAAGGCGAAGGACCTGATTTAATATCCGACACACCACCAGTTCCACCACGAAGAAGGGAAAAGAAAAGGCATACACCACCAAGACCTGTCAGTAATGGATTGCCGCCTACGCCGAAAGTACACATGGGAGCTTGTTTCTCTAAGGTTTGTTGTTTTTGCATCACTTTTGTTTTTCTAAACACAACTTTATAGGACATCCATTGAAATATTAAATCTGTAACATCATATCATTCAAAACAAATAGGTTTTTAATGGATGTCCTTTGAGAATCCATTGTACAGCCAGTTGGATCCATCCAGAGACAAGAGATCAACATATACTTATCGGTGCTGAAGAAGGTATATACGATCTTAATCTGAACGAACTACATGAAACGGCCATGGATCAACTCTATCCAAGAAGGACAGTATGGTTGTACGTAATTAAAGATGTCCTAATGTCGTTGTCAGGTATGTTAAGTAGATTAATAATTTATTGATCTCATATTTATTTATTTGTTGCAGCATTTATTAGCTGCTCCTTTAAAGCATGTTAGCATGAAAATCCCAGCTAAAAGCTATCACAAAATGAATTTGCTACCACAAATTTATATCATAGAAAAATTCGCAACATGCGATTTTCGGATTATGGTTTTATCTCTTTGACATCGATCGCACTTGCCACAGAAAAAATATCAGATATAAGAAGGGCATGATGGGAAGGGTACGATTGAGTTTTAATTTTTTCTTCGAATTTTAATTTATCTATGAATTTAATAAGTTTATCTTTCTCTTCCTCTGTAAAATAGCAAGTATTTTCGAAATTGAGTACTCAAGCCGGAAATACACCTGTTCAACTGAGGAAAAAAATGTTTTTACTAAGTGGCCCTAGCTAGAGTGTTCAGTGCGTGCAGAACAAATATGACTATTTGGCATGGTCAGTAATCAGCCTCCATAACTCCGTAGTGGCTTGTACGTCGACTGATCGGAACAAACCACGTAGAAATATAATCCTTTCTATGGTCAATATCATAAGAAGAGCTGAGATGTGCTGCTCTTTAAGAAGTGCTGTGTTAGCAAGTGCTCGTTTGGGATGTTTGAGTGATGCGAGAATGTTGCATTTTCTATGGTGCCATAAAATAATAGCAGCAATCAGTTCAGTGGACATTGGTGGATAGATAGGAGGACTAAGCCAAACGCAGAAAGGTGGCAGACGTTCTGCAATGTCTGCAAAGAAATTGAGGAACGTAGCTGAAGAGAAGAAACAATGCTGATGGAAGTAAGACATCAAAATATTGTAAGAAGTCTTACCATCAAAATATATCACATAGACGAGGGCAAAAGGTATATTCATATCAAAATTTTGTGGCCTTGTCATCGACCTAGTCCAATTTCTTTTTATTATAACAAATGTTCATAAGATCTTATCTCCACAATTCCATCAGTGTACCATATGCTTTATTCATTTAATATTATGTTTACAGTTAATATTGTACACTATAAGTCGACAAATATATATTATGCATTTGTTAATTATATATATATACTTATATACCTTTTTTTATATAATTATACCTTTCCAGGTAAAACACCGCAATTGTATCGGCATGATTTACCGGCTTTACATAGCAAACAAAGTCATCGTTTCTCCCTCCATATGAATCGTATACCCGAACGTCTAGTACCGAGAAAGTTTGCACTGACTACCAGAGTGCCGGACACCAAAGGTTGTACCAGATGTTGTGTAGGCAGAAACCCTTATAATGGATATAAGTATTTATGCGGAGCCGTACCAAATGGTGTATTTCTAATGCAGTGGTATGATCCGCTCAACAAATTTATGCTGCTTAAGGTTGGTTGTGTGTTCTATTTTTATTTTAAATTATTATAATTAAAAAAGTTAAAACTGAATTACCTTGGACAATCATGGCTGAGACCCCTCGCAACTACCACCCTTCCTATAGTACCAGCTAGTATGGTTATCCATTCCGATTATTACAAATCGATACATTAGCACATCTAAAACATTTTTAAACATTTATTTTCTTATTAAATTGTTCTTTCTTCTCACTATCACTGCATTTCAGTATCAACATTTCCCCCATCTTTTATCATTTAAAAAATAAGTTTACATCCCTTTTTCAAAAGTAACGGTCCCTTCATTTCAGTGCTAATAAGTGTTTTTTTTTTTTTGGCGCATCGACAGCTGTGGTCATTAGCGCCTTTTATTATTTTTTCCCTTCTCAAACTTGTCTCCATATCTGGGATGCAGTATTTTTTTGTTTACCTTAAGGCATCCAGTTCACTAACTTGCCTAGCAAGGTATGATGGAGCCTCCGGTATAGAACAAGGTTCCACACATCCCCTCTTCGCCATCGATCCAGTCGACAAGGGCGAGTGTGAATACCTGGTTGTACCAACCCTTTATTTAACAAATTATTTTGAGGACTTGCGCCTAGAATCCTTCGCTTCTAAAATTGTATTGAATTTTATATCTGGACTCTTGTTTACAATATGCTATTTTATATCATGCATTTAAGGGGAAGTACTTTTATAAATATTCCTTCCCCTGATAATGTTTTACCTAAATACTAAAATTATGAATCATAATCATACCATAATAATAATAATAATAATATCCCAGCTCGAGTGGCCATAGAACGAGAAAGCATAAACGAGTGGAGGCGCTAATGACCATGGCAGTCGATGCGCAAAAAAAAAAAAATAATAATAATAATAATAGTACTTTCTTTGCGAAATATACATAAACAAATAAACTTTACAAAGTACAGGAGGCATGGCTAACGCCGTCTGCCAGAGATTGGTATTGATCATAATAAACAAAAAATTATACTTACAAAAATGATTATAATAGAAAATGACAAAAAAAAATATACTAGCAATAAAAAGTACAAATAAAAATAGACACTAACAAAGAATAAAAGTAATGCTAAAATAAAAGAGAGTAAATTATAAATCAAAAATTAAATTCTTTAATGAGGCTAAATCTATAATGCCAGGCTTGTCCGGTATACTTAAACAAATTGGTGCAAGTAGCCGCATTTCGCAAAGAATCTATTTTAAATTGAGCGGAAACAAATTTCGCACCCAAGTATCTCAGACGAAATTCGGATAAGATAGGGCACTCACACAGAAAATAATACAGATCCTTCCTTACATTTAAATTGCACATTGCACATTTTTCCTTGTATTCCAGTCTATCAACCCATGGTACATAGTTTAAATAAATTAATTCATTTCTCAGTTTGAAAAACCACCTTAGATCTGAAAGGTTTAGTTGGGTATCAGAGTCAACATAAAATATTCTGAGCATGCCATTCGTATCTAACAAAGTCCTGTACAAAACAAAACGCTCAGAGCTCATGGCGCGATTCACTCCTCCAAACTAACCCGTTTTATTGTTTGCAAAAGCGCCGAGAATTGAGACTCCCAAACCAACAGATTATCGAGGGAAAAATCAGACGTCAAGGAGTACTTTAGGGCTAAGTTAGACCAATCTTTGAGCCAAAGTATATTTTTTGTTACAATTTTGGAAAAGCGATTGTCGATGACAGACAAGATCTTTAAACAAAATTTAAAATGGAGGCGCAAAGTATAAATGTAAACCAGATCTAACCCAGTTTCAATATGCAAAATGTAAGAAGGAGCACTAGAACATCTTTTCATCAACACAACTTTTTGAGGAAATACCTCTGAAATTGCTCTAAAATCTCAAAACGTTTGTAGCCCCAGACTTGAGCAGCATAACTGATGGAACGTAACACACTATTGTATACACGATATTTGGCCTTTAGAGGGATTTCATTTAGAGAAAGAAAGTGATTCCACACTCTGTTTAAGCCCAATTTTGCTACAGAAACTCTGTCTTTAAAGTGGTGCGTATAGGAGAGACAGGATGACAGCGTTATACTGAGATACTTGTAAGTATTAGTTATTTCGATTGGGGCACCTTTAAATTTCCATTTTTCAACAGAACTCATTCTACCCCCTTTTCTAAAAACCACCACTTTTGTCTTCTCTAAATTAACATTTAAATTCCATTGCTGACAATATTTTACAAGAATGTTAATGTTCCTTTGCAAGCCGACAGGACTATCCGAGACAATCACTAAGTTGTCGGCAAATGGTAGGGAGCTGATCTTCAATTTACCAACAGAAACACCGTCCTCAAGTGCAGAAGGTAGATCATCGATGAATAAAGAGAAGAGGAGCGGTCTCAGGAGACAACCTTGCCTCAATCCAGATCCACAGGAAAAAATTCAGAAATTCTGTCCTTTCCTCGCACTGCTGAGCAGTGCAGAATACAGTTTTTTAGAATGTTAACAAATTTGGACGAAACGTCAATGTTGAACAGTTTTTTTTTTTTTTTTTATAATGGTTAATGGCATCGACTGCTTTGGTCTTTAGCCATTTTTCTTTCTCTTAAAAATCTTACACCAATATATATACATGCACAACACCAACAAATTCTAATTTTTATAAGTTCATGCATGTCCAAGTAAAAAGGAATGAGTCCATTCGCAGGAAAGAACTGCTTATCTATACATCAAACACTCTCACACTCACACAGGTGCCGGGTTAAGCATTAGCATGTTGCGATTCACAACATCGAAGGCCGCTTTAAAGTCAACGAATAAGCAATACAGTTCTTTTCCTCTTTGCTGAAATTTAATATTTATTAAGTTGACTAAAGTAAACAGATAATCGTTTACAGAATAGCCACGCCGAAAACCGGTTTGCTTTTCACTCAGAAGAGAATTTTGTTTAATATAGGATTCCAAACGCAATAAAAGGAGACAAGTAAAAATTTTTGCTATTGAATTTAGGCAAGAAATTCCTCGATAATTGGAAGCATTATTTACATCTCCGCGTTTTAATAGAGGAAAGATAAGTGAATGGCCAAAAGAAGACGGAACCTCACCTAAATCATATAAGTAATTAAAACAATTCACTAGTTTGACCTGAAAACCTGAGGGAGAATATTTAAAAAATCCCGGGTCAGCTCCTGGAGCTTTGTTGTTCTTAGCATTATTGATGTAGCTCTTCAATAGTAAAAGGTAAGTCTAGCTCAGTCGGGAAAACTGAGGCTCAGCGAAAAGCACAGATACTGTTTGGCAGGGGCTAAGTAGAGACTGAAAGTGGGTTACCCAGGCAGTCAAATCTATTTGGTTACCACATAAAAATTCTTTAGTTTTAAACCTATTAACCAGGTACCAAAATTGTTTTGAGTCCTTAGTCAAATTAAACCGATCGACTAACAAGGAATAGTGCTCTTTCTTTTTAATTGCACACATTGATTTGAATTCCCTAAGTGCAGCATTATATTCGCTATTGACAATCATGGATTTGGAACTACGGTATAAGTTGAGCTTTCTTACGAGCTTTTAGACAACAGTTGTCAAACCATGGATTCTTGCGGACATTTCTGATAGAATAATTGGGATTTACCCGAGCACGAGAGGAGTTTTTAATGGAGGAAATAAATCAATGTATCCTATGGATCTGAAGGAAAACATGGATCGCTGACAAGTTTATGAACCCTAACTAGTTGAGGAAGAAGCGGCAAAGTAGCAGAAGAGGAACACAAACTTTCAGAATCAGTATTAAGTGAGAGAAAAACTGGGAAGTGGTAGTCTGAGAATATTTCAGGAATTATTTTAAAGTCCTCAATAAACGGAATACAAGTAAAAGAAACACAACAGAGATCGATAATGGACGAAGCTGTCTGTCGGACAAAAGAAATTCTCATTCTGAGTCGCCGGCAAAGCGACCATTTAGAATAATTAAATCGTCATCTTCACACAATTCCAAATATCGAGAGCCACTATTTAAAATAGTATCTTTTGAATTCTAACTAAATTACATTTAATATTATCAATACGAAGGTCATCCGGGAGAGCCTATGAAACGCCAACCCTCGCATTAAAATCGCCAGTTAGTATGATGTTATTATGAGAACGGTGAGACAACTTGGGAAACTCATCTATCCAAAAACTACAATTCAGATAGCAAGGAATGACCAATATTTCGGTATTACCTCTCTTAATTACAATCGTGCAAACATTGTTTTTAGTATAAAAATAAGCGCAATTGTTATAAATTTTATTTGGACACCATATAAGGTACCACCAATAGCACGACCAAATTTTGAAAACTTAAGAGCAGGTACCGAGGCAAGTTTATATTCCGGAAAAAATTGTGAATACAAATTAAATTCATTTTCCATAATAAAGGTCTCTAAAAGAATGAAATATGGTATTTATTAAGAAAAAATGAAAACAAATGATCATTCAACTTACTTTTTAATCCTGCTACAATAAAAGAAATCTATTTAAACAAAAGACCCTTTTCCTTTATATTACATTTTTCTGAAAAAGTACTCTGGCAGATTTTATATTCTCAGGAGTTGCGTTAACCACCAGACTGCACGAAATGAACGGCAGAGTTTCCACTATGCCGAGTCGACCTCTGAGAAAAGTAGTCTTTAGGCATGGTTAAGTAGGGCTAACACAAAGTCTGTCAGATCATGACCCACTAGTGCATTCAATTTTAAGGTAGCGTTTTCTACAAAAGATAACAGACCTACATGATTGCACCAGAAAAACTTCTGCCCTTCAATAATGAGAGAATCATTTCCAAGGCTAGTTTTAACATGTGAATTCAGCCTTAAGACTTCTTTGCGCAGTAGAAGAAGTTTAATTCTCTTCCTCCTCATAACTTCAGGTAGGTCGCAGTGCCCAATAAAGCCAGAATTTTCTAATACTTTCGTTGAATTAAGCACGGCAAATTTATCCTGTTGACGAATAAAACATACCAAGAGAGGGTTATTAGCGGAAGTGGCTGGTCCGAGTGGAAAGGCGTTTATATTTTCTACGTAATATCAACTTTTAATACTTCCTAACAAACTTTACTGGCCTTTGAGTATAACTTTTATCACCCCACTTCCAGTTATTCCTCTGAAGATCAGATTATTATTACGAGATTTAATCTCTCATTTTCCAAATTCACAGTTTTAAGAAGGTTCATTTCTTTTTTTAAATGAGTATTTTCTTCTTTTAAGAAAGTAACAGTGTCTGTAATAATCTGAAGGTCCTTTTTAATGCCTTCTGCAAAAGACGAAAGTTTTGAATCCAATAAGGTTGACAAAGAAGTTACAATTTTAGACTCTATTAAGAATGATAGAGAATCAGTTGATCTTGAATCTAATTGAGTCAAAATAGGATTCGGAGATTGTGGTTGCAGAAGCGTTCCAGTTAAAGATGAGGGGTTAGAATCTGCCATGCTGGTTGAATTAGAGGAAACCTTTTTGGAATATCATTTCAAGATCCTCTGGGGAGCTTCTATATATCTTCAAAGTATTTGTGGTAATATCTGAAGTAGAAATCGAGTTATTAGACATAGAGTGTTACGTTAATACATAATATATAGAAAAAGTAGTCGAAAACTGTTCAATCCTCTAACTACATATGCACTATTTAACTCAATAATATTTATACATTATATGTTGTCATTAAAGGTTATTGAGCTCTTTATCTAAATAATATTTACTGTTTACATGTAACTACTAAGTGTGGGTCCAGCAAATTTTATATTTTGTTTTGTTTCATAAACAAAACTGCAAAGTAGTAATAACTCCCACTCACCTTGATTTATGCTTACTAATGCCACTGTTACACTATCGGCCAGATTTTGAACTAAAAAAATCAGTTTTTCAGTCCTCGATAACTCCGAAACCACTCGGTAAAAAAGTTTGAAAATTTTACACAATGCTCAGAGCAATATTAAGTTTAATCACACAAAAAACCAGAACTAAAAAACACAGTCATAACCACTTAAAGCCTCATAGACGAAGAGCCGATCTAACCACAAGCAAGACAATACCAACACCCTACTCATACCATCATTCATTCCGATAAAAACCATACTCGCTAATAAATACAAGCTTACCAATAAATACAATCACGCTAACAAATACATTCAAATCTCGCATTCACACCGAGGGAGAGTACTCGATATTCCTCTCCCCTTTTGTGAAAACTAACCTAAACCTAAACCTAAATTTGGTAATAAAAATTAATTCTCTTTAAAAGAAAGACAAATAGCCTACACTGCGCGCAAATCGTGTGGCAGGCCTGCTTGCTCTCTATATTGACGCAGAGTCTGACGCCCTTTCAATATATGTGATACGGTCAGTCTTTCTCTGCACCATGAATATCTCGGTCTTCTGGCTTCTATTAAGGGGGGTCGTACCTATATGCCCAATTCTAAGCCTCATAATAATGCCGATTCACTCCGCGGGAAACGCTCAGCTATTATATTTCGCACACATGGTTTGATGTCAATTTTTCATTTAGTTCCACTGTTGCTGCCATTTTCTGGTTAATTTTTCTTTTATGAGAATTTGTAGATCAGTGGTCGGACGTAAAGGGGTAATGTTGTCTACATGACCACAGGCAGCACTCTTGCTGTCTGATCTGCTTATTCGTTGCCGGACACGCCAGTCCCATCCATGCTAATATCACACCCTGTCCACGTGCTTGTAGCTGCCTTAATATTTCATACATACTAACAATCATTGGATCAGCTGAGAATATATCCCTGAGAGCCGACAATGTACTTAAAGAGCCTGACATTATAAGTACTTAATAACAATACAAGTAAGTTTAAGGATCTGACATATTGCGTACATTTCTGCAGTGTACATAGTAGCATATGGAGGGGATGTCCATATTTGGGTAACGCCCTCCGTGTGCACGGCACAACTATCTATCTTCGACCCTTCTGTAAAGATAGATCGGTAATCGTAATAAATATTTAAAATTTCGAGTATCTTTTGTCGATTAATCCGGGAGGTGTTTCTTGTTTTCTATATTGGGCCAGGTATAGGCAGGAAGTAGTAGCCATGGTGGCGAGGAGGTAAACCTCCACCCCCTATTGGACAAAATTGCAATCCCTCCGCTTCCATTAGGCGTTTAGGAACCCGTGGATTTTGATGGAAAACAGATATCCGTTATCACGTTTCTTCAGCAACATTGTTTATTGGCCCTAAAAATGTGACCTCGTAATCATACATGCAGTAGTTGCATAGCGAAGAAAAGAAGACAAGTTTTTTTTTTATGTAAAAAGATTATTAGGATGGAATCTGTAAAATGTAATTCGATTAACTATGTTGTGCACTAGACGTTACTGGAGTTGTAACGTCTACTGTTCATCATAGTAACTTTAGTGTTACTAATATTAACAATTGGGAGCGGGTCAGCTATGATGTCCAAGATAACTCAGTATTACTTTAAACAAAAATTTCTAATTTAAAATAAAAAAAAAATTTTTTTCAGCACATCGAATGTAATCTACCAACTCCGTTGACTGTATTTGAAATGGTGATCACACCAGAATTAGAATATCCAGTGGTGTGCGTTAGCGTGAAACAGGCATACCAGCAGCACGATCGGCTCAAGTTGGAATTAATTAATATGAATTATGGCGCCAGCTGGTTTCATAGCGATGAACTGGAAGATCTAGATGGCACAGGTGATTAGATGTTATAGTCGTATCAGTCTAAATCTAAATCTGAAATTGAAACCAAATTTATACTGTTTTTATAATTATATTTCAGCCACTGTGATACCAAAACGAGAAAATCTTCAGATAATCAGCGTAACACAACTTGAGAAGGATGCTATTCTAGTCTGTTATTCCAGTGAGTTCTAATCTTTATACCCGCTTATTGTTACTTAACATAGCTAGCAATGCCGTCCCATTGTTTGACGGGTTAAAAATTTAAGTACTGCAGGATTCTTTATCTACTTCAGAGTCCTCTTTCTATCTCCTTACCAGTTAGAGTCACTGACATTGCTGAAATGTCCATCAGTCAATTACATAAAGACTGATGAAGTGCCGCATAGTTTAGTGTCGGTTTGATGCCCTTTCCTTCCACAGCACATACTGAGATGGGGGGACCTTCATATCACCGTCATAAATGATATTAAAATAAATTTTAAATTGTTATCATTAACTTGGAATTGCAATATTTTATTGTCATATGACAGATATCGTTTGAATTTTTGTTTCCTAAGATCAACTCTCCAGAAACATTAATGCAATTTTACAATAATTTTTCGATTTTGTAAACATGAATTCGTTAAAAAAACAAACAATTGTCTTTCTTATCTTCTAGATATCGTAAAAATTGTAACAACGCAAGGTAAATTAAGATCAAACAGAAAACAAGTATCGGAATTGCATTTTGATTTTCCAATAGAATCTGTAGGTGAGTATGTGTTTCATTTATAAGAAAAGAAACAAAAATTAGTAGATTCCAATTGTTAGATATCAGCCCTGGTAATAATGTTATATGTTGATTCCGTTTGTATAGTATGTCTGCCAGATAGTGTGCTTGCATTTCACAAACATGGTGTTCAAGGAAGGAGTCTTAAGAATGGCGAGGTTACCCAAGAGATTGTTGATAAGAGTAGAGTTTACAAATTACTTGGTTCAGATAAGTAAGTGATTATATATTTCGGTGTAAACTAAAGTTAAAATTTTTTTGGTATAATTTGATTGATGATGATGATGATGTTCGTTATTATTTTAATTATTTAAAGGGTTGTGATGTTGGAATCGCACAGTGTACGTGCTGGACCGACTTCCACATTGGAAGAAGGAGCTGATCTACATATTTTAGCCGGACATGAGGCAAGCTATTAAAAAAAATAAAAGTTTATAGAAAACAACAATAAACATTAACAAACAAACTACGATTGTAAACATCTCAACATCAACAACCACACTGTGAGGCTCAATCAGGCATTTGTTTGTTATTATTAGTTTTTATTATTTATTTATTATTTATTTGTCGAAATAACAAAAAAATAGGTTGTGTTTTTATGTAAATATACCCAACCAACGGAAGTTCTTTTTTTTCGTACTATTTACATTTTGTTAATTTTTATTAAATTAAAAAATAATATTTCGTACCTCCATTGATGATATTAATTATTTTAAAAACAAAACACATTCTTTTTTCTTTATTTTTTATTAATTTATAAATATTCTTTTTTTAAATTTATTTTTTAAGCAAATTAAAGTCTATGTAATTAAATCAATTTTAAGGTTATATAAATATATTTATAAGGTTATATATTTATTATTGTGATATTAGAGGGGTAAAGAAGACTGTATAGTTTTGTTAAAAATTATAAAAAAAAATATTTTAAAGATTATTCGTGAATGTCACTTTCTGAGGAAAATATTTAAAATATATAATATATTTATTACAGCATTCGGAAATGCAAGTAACATTTTTTTTTTATCTATATACTTGTGTATATATATATACTTGTGTATATATATATAATACTTGTGTATATATATATATATACTTGTGTATATATATATATATACATTTCTAGTTAAATAGCATTAAATCGGAGGTGTCAAACTCGTAACTCACCAGCGTCAATATTTCATTTTCCTGCTATTTAGTTAGTATTGGTCCGATTATGAGTAACCTTCTCGCAACAACAGGTTATAATGCCTTTTTCTATTGTATTATTAAGAGGTTTATAAATAGAACATTTTCTTGTGGAGTTGGCCACAATGGATTTGTTTGGTTATAATATATTGTAATAGCAGTTATTTAATTTGGAAAATTCGTTTAAAACAAATGTAAGATTTGTTCTAATAAAAGAATGGTTTGTGATTGACCGGAGCATTGCGCAATGATAGATGTGTTTTGTTTTTCTTTGATATTTCTTTGATAGATGTCCCAAATAATTTGAATTGTTTTATGATACATTAGAGCAATCCCGAGAAAAGTAAGGCAAAGTCATAATTCAGTTTTTATTGAGAGCATGAACTTATTTTAAAACAAAAAACCAACAAGAATCAAATTCAAATTAAACAAAAAGCAAACATGGTAAACAAATGACAAAGCATTGTATCGTACTTATTGCTGTGATAAGGTTGTTCATAATAGATCGGTAATCGAATGGTTGTACTAAATAATAGAAAAATCACGCGGCTCATTTTATATATATATATATAATACATTATATATATGTATATAATTACAATATATATATTACATTTTATATATAATTGAATGTAATTGTACTTTAATTACTTTAATTTTGATTTAAAGTAATTGATTTAATTTAACTTTTTAGTAGTACTTTAATTGAAAAACAGTTTCCGGGCTATACTTTAGTTGCCTTAAAATTGTCTAGAACTTCAGGATTGTCTGAAAATTATTTCCCCGAGAAAACGAAGGCCCCCTTTATGGTTTACGCTTATTTTTTTTTAATAAGTGTGACCCTGTTCCGAGAGATTATATTTTGATTTTAACGTTATAAAATTAATGTATATATTTTTATTCATACATTATTTGTTTTTATTTATTTTATCGCCTCCCCATTTACTTTTTTTTTCTTTCAACCAGCTTGTAATATCTATTCTATGTAAAATTTATGAATAAAAATTTTGTTAAATAACCATAAGTTGACCTTCCTAGTTTTTTAATTTACTACAGTTATGGGATTTATTATTCTTTCTATGATCAAAAGAGGTAACGCTCAAAACTAATTTCAGTTAGGGGTTAGTGATTCTTATTAGCAACACGGTTGGGTTGGTGACAGTAACTTCTAGTTTTATGGAATTTCTTTGTTGAATTCAAGTAGGTACAGAACGTTTCGACCTAATGAGGTTATCTTTCATAATTTCGCCTGTGTTCAAAATATTGAAATTGTATTTAAAAATCATTCTACATAAAAAAAGTAATATGTTTGAATTTTTTACCTTATCGAATTATATCTACCTGAATTATTTATCTTATCAAGATTTATTGAAGAAAATTGTTTAAACAAGTGGCAAGCGCTTTATTATTAATGTTTTTTGGAAACACAATATTTTATTCACAAACATAGCTTATTACTTAATATAAAAGCCGCCCAAACTTGAAATTAGAATGCACTTCAGTTCTGATGTTAACTGTTTCATAATTTCAGCACAATATGTATTTATACTTCTTCCGAACTTAAAAAATTAAGTAATACTAGTTTTGTTCAACTTCAGCTTCAGGGGTTGTGCGAGTAAAGTAATACTCTTTGTCAGTTATCAGTTGATTTTCAAGCAGGGAATATGTTATGTTTGCGAATTATTTTGCTTTTTAAAACAAGTTTTAATAAATTAAGCTCATCAACAAACTTCTTCCGTATCGTCTACATGTACCCATTTGTAAAGAGTGAAATACCAGCTGAAGAAGATGATCTGATTTTTTCGAAAGCTTTCATTTTCAATGAATAAATCATTTTTTTTTTAAAAAAAAGCACTTGATGCCACCAAAATATAGTAATTTTAATTTCATTTTCATATTATTTTTAATTCCTAATTATAGATATTTTGTTGAATTGAAGAATTAAATAATTCTTTTAAATGGTTTGATGTCCAATAATATCTGAACTGCTGTCTTCAATATGGACCGCGATTTAGTCAGCCCTATGGTGATGGCAGTTTGACACCGCTCATGTTACATGAATTTCTGAACACGAAAGGAATATTGACATTCTTTAAATATATATTATAAATAGAAATCAAATAATTACTTAAATAAAATTTCAGAATGAATGCTCTACTGTAAGTAAATGATTACAAATCTAAAAATGTATTATATATTAAAAAGGAAAGAAAAAAACAAAAAAAATTTTAATGTAAATATATAAAATGAAATTAATATGTATTAAAAAGAGAGAAGAGAAAATGAAAAATGTAACAAAATATATACTTAATTTTATTTTTGGCTTTAAAATGAGATAAAAAAACAATTTTGTCATTTTAATTCTATTCCCTTTTTATTCCACATTAAATGATAGAATCTTAAATTAGTGGTGTGCTCTGTTGGCGATGAAAAGGAAACACATTTCTGACGTAAAAGCTTCCTTTGAACCACCTTAAAAAGAATTTTATCCCTTTAAAACAATGTTTTACTTAGTGTAGAGTCAGTAGGCAATGTTTAAACAAAATTGGAGTAATCATTTTCGGAGAAATCGCGAAAAATCGAAACTCCCCTCCCCCTCCAAAAAGAGAGCCGCTCATCGCTACTTATAATCTGATACAGATATTACCTCATTTTCTTCAAATGTTTTTGTTTCCCCCCAACCATCAGACACTAAACTCCCCAGCACAGGACTAATCCCAACGAAATGTACAACACCTTCCCGATCTCCAGATTGCACCCAGTGCACAGTGATGCATCTTCTACACTCTCCAAACTATATCAAAGTCAAACGAAAAAGCCCTTAATTTGAATAAAATGCAGGTTTATTATCAATATAAGATACATTCCCAAAATTTAATCCATTTTTACTTTCTCTTGCTACCAATAAGTGGAAATATTGCGATGGTGCCAGTTTTTAGAAATTGTGTTTTCACCGGAAATACACGTTCTGAGGTCCCCTGAGTCCAAAAAGTTATTTTTGAATTTGGTCGGTATGTGTGTATGTATTAACAGAATATCTCAAAAACAAAAATTCGCAGGAAGCTCAAACTTGGTATTTCGTTTAGGAACTATCAATGCATTGGACACAAAGATTTCGAGCAAAATCCTTCAACCGTAAGTGCGACTTTACTGAAAGTTTTTTTTCAGTTTTTCCTGATTTTGGAAATGGCTCCAACGATTTTCTTTAACCTTGACATAACAACTACACATATAAAGAGTTACAACTATTATTTGATACATTTCTTCGGGAAAATTTATTTAAGGGCACTTTTGAGAGAGGTGTGGGGTTGTGGTTCACTCTAAAGAGCTATTTCAGTTTATTACACAATTCTATCATCTAAATAACATTAATTAGAATTAAATATTCCGAATATTAGAAATTCCGAGTTTGAAGAAAATCGGATGACCGGAAGTGCGTTTGTACTGCATTTTCCAGCTTTCTATTTTCTCTGAATCGGCTCCAACGATTTTCTATAAACTAAGTTTGTGAACTGAATATATAAAAAGCTACAACTTTTATCTGCAACATTTCTCCGGGTTAAAGTCATTTAAGTGGGCTTTTGGGGAAGGGGTAGGGTTGATTTCCTCTAAAGTGCTATCATACAATTCTACCATCTAAATAAAATTAATTAGTAATAAGTAGATTGCTAAAATTCCGAGTTTCAAGAAAATTAGAAAACCAAAAATGCGTTTTTACAATATTACAATTTTCTTGATAACAACACCGACTAATTTCATTAAATTTGGTACACACTAATTATAAAATTTATCAATTACAATTTTGCAAACTGCAGGAAGAGAAAGTTGTGTGGATGTTTCACACCAGATTTTTTGTAAATAGTTTTAATCGTTTTTGCGCTGCAGTGGTACGAGCATTACTCTGGAATAAGAGCAGTGGCACGGCCCGGATGTCCAGGCCCGCTGGTCCACTAAAACTAGGAAGTTAAAATATTTTATCAGAAATCAGAGTACCGGTGTTTGAAATTGAAATTTTAATTAAGTTACTCAGGTTAGAAATATATAAGGTGAGATTTGTAATATTTCTCCTTTACTATTATCTTTAAATTCTATTTAGTAACTATTTTGATAAATTTTGACAATGTTTATGTTTGAAAATTGTAAGAGATTTTCCAAGTGAATTCCAAAGAAAATAAATGAAAATATGTGTTGAGGTATTTTATTCTGAACAATTGGAGCCGCACTCAAAAATGTTATTTACAATTTCTATGTTCTCTTCATTTTTATTTAAGGTTTGTTTAATGTCCTAAACAGTAACTTACGGGGGGCATTTATTCACAATGTATCAACAAATATATATATATTTATATATTTTACCATGTTGACTACCGGTACCATGCTAATGATTTTGGATATCTACATAATTCCATTGGGCCGTGTGTATCTTATCAACATACAATGCAGTTTGAAGATATTATTAGGCTATGTGTATGTCAAGGAAGCAAGTCATGCTACAGTATTCTGGAATTCGCAGGGGCCTATTTATTGTGACTCTCTCTAAGATCAACGAACCATCAACAACCAGTATTATAGTGATATGCTAACAAAGTAAGGTCTGCCATTCGAACGAAACGACACTTGACTCAAGGCGTGATTTTGTTTCATGACAACGCACGCCCACACACGGCACAGTTAACTCAAGAAACACTTCAAAAAGTGGGGTGGGAGATCCTTCCCTACAGCCCCGATCTCACCCATTGGACTTCCATTTGTTTGGAACCCTTAAAGAGGCTCAAAGTCTTAAAGAGTTGGAAAACATTTTCAAACCAATGAAGTTAAAAATCAGGTGCAAAAGTGGCTTCGAGGTCAACCAATGAATTTTATGCCAGAATTATTCACAAATTCGAGCGATGGGACAATTGTATAAGTGTTGCTGGGGAGTATGTTGAAAAGTAGGCAAAGTTTTGTATTGATTAAATAAATCGTTTTTGAGCTACAGCGATTTGTCTCGTTTAATTGCAAAGGGTTGAATGACCCTCGTATTTAACTATTAGAAAACATAATACTTCCAATAAAAAGCTCATTCTAAAACAGCAAAGTTTTGCTGTTTAGAATACCAATCTTAATGATAATCTCAGCTTAATGATAATCTGTTAATTAGAACTGTTGGAATTGCATTCAGAATAAAGTCATATGAGTGTTTCACACAGCAAATTTTATTTCTAGACACATATAAAACATCAACTACAGGCGTCGTTTATATTTATAGATTATTCTGTACAAAATTTTGTTCAAACCATAATCAGCTATTGTTATGTAGAAATAAACTCAGTTATGTTGACATGTTCATCAGTGGTACAAATGTTACTGGTTTTCTTATTAGATAGTGATTGTCCTTTTCGAATTAGTAGACCTTTAGCCCCTTTCTCCTGCTCTTTTAGCAACAATCTGGCCGTGTTGGCGATCAGTGACCATGATGATTCCACATCACTGGCTTCTGTCAACCGGCTGCACACACAGTACCTAAATACATACTTGCCGTCAACATGTGCAGCCACCATATACAGATTTCTGTTTTTGTTCAGTCTCTCCAGTAGTTCCATATTGAAACTGTCCTCACCCTAACAGGAATAATGTTAAAATTGATAGAATTTCCCAAGAAACAAAAAAATTGATAGTTTAGCCAAAAACCAAAACAAAATAAAAAAACTATCTTTCCTTCCATGACTTACCTTCGCTCTAAAACAAACTAAACCAAGTGTAGCTGGTTTAATTATCTCAAACAATGGATCATTTCTAACCAATGTTTCGAAATATTGAGCCAAAGAGC
Organism: Triatoma infestans; assembly: GCA_011037195.1. Lineage (NCBI taxonomy): Eukaryota > Metazoa > Arthropoda > Insecta > Hemiptera > Reduviidae > Triatoma > Triatoma infestans. The sequence goes on along the minus strand of JAAEAF010002884.1, from coordinate 15,572 downwards.
ACTGATTCCTAATATGTGTCTGCAATCCAGATAATCCATACAGTCGTAAAGTAAGCCACAGTTTTAGTGATCGAAACCTGCGACCTAATGGTATCTGCCAGTGCTAGATTAAAAAAAAAGTGTCCAATGAAATAATTTTCAATACGATCACTTTTTAATATTTATTTCTGGAAAGATTCGAACCTCGACATGCTTACCCTGAAATCAGGAGCAAGAATGTTTTGCTTTTCATGACCATGTTTCAAATAGACTCTATCCACACTGAATGCATTAATTAGCGGGATTGTATCTTTAAACCTGTATCAAAGAATGACCATATATCTTATGCAACTAAAATAAATCTATTTTCTATACAACAAAAGTGAACGTTTTATCGGGGAAAAAATTTCGATTATTTTTTTTTGCCGAGTATTTTATCTACTGACCACATAGTAGAGCAATCGAAATTCACTAGCAGCCATTTATGTGGATTGATATCAAAACTGTCAGCATGCTGGACTCCTTTCAACATATGTCTGTATTCGGGACAAATACATGCTGATCCTGCAAACAATAAACATCCAACAATATTGTTTGGCAAAACGCCAGTACCATTCATGTATCTCTGAATACTTCATTTTATTAACATCACTTATATTACTACTTTGTTTTTTAATTGTATATTGTTTAAAATTTGATTTTTAAAATGTTCTGGGAACAGTGTAACAATAAGCAACTTGCAAAATGATATTTCGAAGTATTTTAGTGAAACATAAGTAAGACTTGTAGACAGTGACATACACAAATCCTCTGCCTGTAGATTTTTATTAAGTCTCACTTGTTTGTTTGCAAATGTTAGCTAAGGTTTCTGTCAAATCAGAAACTCAAAAGTAGTTGCACAAATGTACTTATATTTTTTCTGAAGTGTTGATCGCGTTTATTAGTTTAGGATTCCCCCATAGCGTTGGACGTTGTACAAAGTACAATAGACGAGTACATTCTATTACTAACATCAAAATCCAAGAGATTCTTAACTAAAAACCTATCTTCTAGGCTGGAGTGAATTCGGCTTACTGGCCTCTTGCTCCATACATCTAATATCTAGACTGAGACCCATCTCATAATGTCCCTGAACATTAATATTCCTGAAAATAGTGGCCAAACCTGTTCCTCCAATACATCTATGAAATTGTTACCAATCAAAACCACCGTGTAGTTGAAGTTTCGCTGATTCCGAAACTTTATGAGTAATCCTAGTTGCCTATAAAAAACTAGGCCGTTTTAGTAAAATATCTGAGGATTAGTAGAATCTGATTTTGTCTAATTACCTGTAAGGAACCTATAAGGTTAGTTTCAGTTTGTATTCAGAAACTTGATGGCTGAGTAAAATTGAATGTGGAGTGAAGGATGGAGTTAAAGATAATATTTAAAAACCTCAAAACTTTGGCCAATAAGAAGCAGCAGTGTATAAAAAAAAAAAAATTGGTGTGAAACACTCACACGACTTTCTTTTACTCTAATCAATACAATTTAATCGACAAATTTTCATTAAAATTGTAACGTTACAATGTTAAGTTGGGCTGGCCATAAAAATGTGGTGGAGATTTTACTTATACACCTGAGCGGCCTTATATGAAGCGTTCCAAGTCAAAACCAAAAGCTCGTGCTAATTTAAATCTACACTAACTGCCAGACCTCCAGTACCCCTCAAAAATCAAGTTTCAAATAAAAATGATAACGTTTCAATTTTTGCATCAAGCATCCATGTTTCAAGAAAATCGTCACAACCGTTTCCAAGAAAATTCCAAAAAACTCAAAACCTATTCTGTACAATCGCATTTCCGGTTAACCGATTTTTTCTTCAAATTTGAAATTCTATGGATTTTCCAATGTGTACTTGGATTGCCCTCGGTTAAACGGAGGATGTATACTAACTACACACAGAAATCACTTTAAATTGAAACATTTTCCAGGAAATTTATTTTTTGGAGGTTCTGGGGGAACAGTAGCGTTAAACTTTCCTCTAAGGTGCCACTTCAGCACAATATATGGTTCTGCCAATTGGTAGAATTTCAAATTTGAAAATATCGTTTAAAGGAAGTGAGATTTTACAGAATAAGTTTTGAGTTTTTTTTTAATTTTCTCAAAAACGATTATGACAATTTTCCTTTAAACTTGGAACACCAGCTGTACAGATATAAACCTTTTATTTTTTCAAAAAAAATTGTTTTTAGGAGGTTCTAGGTGATCTGGAACGTTAAAATTCAAATGTTTTGTACAATATTACTGGCCTCTCTACAATGTAACTTTCTCTACCTGCCCCCACTTGATAGGCCGCCACCCGTATATTTATGTTAGGATAAATGAGTAAAATTTGAAATTTAAAGAATATTTGTCATATTATACATAAAACTACTGTATTAAGAGCGGTAAGTTGGCAGCAGGACTTCTCCTCCTCAAATAAAGGCTTATTCTTTAAATCTCAATCCACAGTAACACAAAACCTTTTTATTTGGACGGTTCATTCAATAAAAAATATATTCATATAATGTGTCGTCTAAGAAGCAACCACGGAATATGTTTACAATATTTGCGTAAAATAGATAAAGAATCACCAATGCGACACATGTGAGATGGTCGAATCACTAGAATATATTTTCATAAACTGCAAAAAATACTTTAGCAACAGAAATGCAATGTATAACAAAATATATCCACATATACCGAATCCATTCAATTTCCGAATCTATTAAAGTCCCGCCCCTTGGTAATATATTAAACCATGGTGGACCACAAAGTTCAACAAAAACTTAAAATTTTAGTGTTGGCTGTAGCTTCAAGCTGATGCCATTAAATTTAAAAAAAGAGCGGTAAAAGAAAGTCGTATGAGTGTTTCACACCAGACTTTTTTTACCTGCATAAGCTGCATCCACATGCAACCATATGTTTCTTCCATTGCAAATTTTGCCAATTTCATCCAGACAGTCAAATGCGCATGTACCAGTGCTTCCCAGTGTTGCTATTACCTAAGAGATGAAATTACCAAAATTATTAATATACATACATAAAAATAACTAGTAAAATAACTAGTTGTGCAACTAGTAAAATAAAAACCTACACAACATGGTAATAATCCTTCTTTAATATCTTTTTCAATCGCTTCCAACAAAGTACTACCTCGTAGTGAGCCGTTTTCATCAGATGGCAGTAGTCTGATTGTTATAGAGGCATGCAAACTTGATTTTTCAACTGATGAATTGGATTGATCTGCAATAGTAATCAACATTATTCAACAGGAAAACAAGTACATGAGGAACAAGGAAAACCTTGGGGGAGTAATATTTACACCAACATTTCACTTCCAGCAATTTGTAAATAAATAAATGTAAATAAATACCGAAGGAAAACAATATTAAAGTGAGCTGAATGAGTCACACTTGCCAGTTAGCCGTTTTTATGTTAGAATGTATATTTCATAAAAATGACACTTTATAGATAAATGATGTCACGCTCATTCGAGAAATATTTCACACTAAAATCATAGGTAGAATTTAAAGAATGTAGGAAACTCATGCCCAAGTTACGATTCCGGATTAACTCCTATTTCTAGATCCTATTTCCGGATTATATAATTGAAGAGATTTAATAAATTATAACTGTATACATTGCATTAAGAGAAAGTCATGTGTTATTGTTTCACACTAGATTTCACACATATTTCTAGATCCAACAATATCGACGCAGTATCTAATCACACGAAGTCGGAAGTATACTATAACCATATTAACTGCCAATATATGGCTTCTTTTACTTGGGCACAAAGTCCTGTCGGGCATACGAAAGCAACCATACGGAAATGTAATTCAGATTTTGTTATTCTCTGAAGTTTAGGTTTATTAAATGATCCAATTGTTTATTTGTAAAACAAAATGGCAAAGTAATAAGCAACCATCATATACATATCAGGCTTTTTTTTCAGTGGTGTAACGTGCCTCTTGCTGAAAATTAGATGCAATACAACAAAGTATTCCAATATTGGCGTTACCATATTTAAGAGAATATGCACTGCGACCTGAAAGGTCTATTGGAGCCTTCCCACTGCACTGCCGGCTAGTTACAGACAACACCACCGGAGCAGTGAACTGTAGAACCTCCTAGGAAGAGAAAAGAGTAGCACTGCTGGATTCGAACCTGCGTGGAAGTCCAGCGCACTACCACTGAGCTAATACTTTCCCAAATTATAAGTTAATAATTATTTATTTAACAAGATTTTATAATGTTTGTCCACATGAGCACAAAGGCAACTGAACAAAGTTCTAAAATGTCTCCAGTGGTAGAATTAATGATAATATCGCAATAAAACCACTATTAACAAAATATTATCTTGTCGTGGGCTAATCGAGCAGTATCTTCACCGGTTCCATATAATAGATTCCGCAATATTGCCCGTGTGCTCTAAACTCTACAGTAATGCAAGATTATCATCAAATCCTTCCTATAAGCTCGTCCAGCGTCCACCACACTTAAGATATAGGTTGAAAATAATCTTTGGTCAGCAAAGAAACCAATGACCTTTCAAAGAAGATCAGTTGGTCTCGAAGAACTAATATTGTAAGACTTGACTATATTCACCGACAGTCCTAAGCATCATAAAAGAATTTGGTTGGTTCCGCAGAGCTAGAAGGCATTAGAGATATTTTCCGTGATAGCCTGCTTCTTTGCCTTAGCCTGATCATAAAGTAGTAGTTGTATTTTTGTTTGTTTTGTTTTAGGTGCAATGTGTTCGCCATAGCATTTAACTAAATCTGTGATATTTTATCAAGCAATGCGGACCCATCCACATAATAATCAAAATTTAACTAAATTCTAATAAATATTTATTTCGTCCTCTAATATAATCAAATGTGGATAATTACATGTATATTTATTAATGGAACATTTAGATAAATAAAATCTCTGTTGGTAGGGTATTACCAAGGGGGAAAAAGATTTGAATAAAATTAATTTTTTTTTTAATTAAATTTTTGTTATATTTTTAAAATCAATAAAAAAAAATAATTAAATATGAGAAAACATTATTTAAACCTAACCTAATATTCTAGAACTAATCTGAATGTAATCTTTCTCTTTTTGTTTACTGTAACACTTCTCTAATTGTTTACTTAATCGTATACCTTTACCTTTCTTATCCTTTTTACTTTCTCTTATTGGAAATACTATTGCAATCGTGTCAAATTTTCTATATCTTTTTTTGATTGGAAATATACGTTTTGAGGTCACTTGAGCCCGAAAAAGTGGTTTTTAGAAATTGGTGTGAGTGTGTTTAGCCAGCACAACTCAAAACCAGAAAGTCGTAGGTCATCCGGAATTGCCCCATTACTAAACAGATTTTTCAGTTTTTTGCAATATTTACAAAAACGGCTCCATCGATTTTAAACTTGGTATATCAACTATTAACTACATATCAAAGAGCTACAACTTTTATTTGAAAGTTTTTCACGGGTAAATTCATCCCGAGCATGATCATCTACGGCACCAGAGCCGTATAGTAGATCATTAAATGGTCGCAGTACAGAACCGTAAAAAAAAAAAAATCATTTTAGGAGTGTTTTGATGAAGGAGTGTTTTAATACTTTCCTCTAAACTGCTGTTTAAATTTTCATCCATATAATAATAATCAGGATTCGGAGTTTGAAGAAAATCGGTTGACCGGAAGTGCGTTTATGCACAAATTATATAATTGAAGAGATTTAATAAATTATAACTGTATACATTGCATTAAGAGAAACTCATGTGTTATTGTTTCACACTAGATTTCTTTACATTGTTTTAACGGTTATAGAACAATGGATAATATTCCATACGAGAGACATTTTACACTTGTTCAGTTACCACGCTGGCTTTCCATCTGTGTGCTTAAAAGTATAACTATTTTACTAACCAGAAGCATAAGCTACCAAACGACCTTTGATATCCGCTTCTCTCCTTTCTGGATCATTTTTTTTTACGTGCTCCACTGTTTTCTCTTTTGCAACCAATAGTGCAACTAATGTAGCTTCACTAGCGGAACCCTTGCGAAAATTGTTTTGCAATTATTAAAAATACTAGCAAAAAACTTATAATCTATATTTTTAAGCACAATCTATAAATATTGCTTACCTGTATAATACCACCGCCGGGTCCGTCCGAAGAATTAAGATAACTTTCTGGCAAAGCTAGAGCTTTGGCAAGCCAATCCAATACGATAACTTCAAGTTCTGTGCAAGCTGGACTGGCCATCTAAATCGTATTACACTATTTATGGAAATTATTGCACAGAAGAAAACAAAAGGTTCATGCACAACTTTTTAAGTACTACTATGTAACTAGTACAACTTTTTAAGTAACTTTTAGTTCTACTATGGTTTACTTACATGTCAGTTATGGTTATAGTCGTCTATGCAAAAAGTATACGTGGAAAGAATACATGTGATAATAAACTACAGTTTGTCTGTCGTTCGCTGAACCCAAATAGTTGTAGTTTATCTCTGTGTATGTATATCGTGGTGTATATCAAGTGTTCGTATTTTTAGTTTTTTGTGTGACCTCAAAAAAATTAATATTCTGCTTCCCCCCTTAATGCTGGTTTAAACAAAGTACATCCTTCTCCGATAACCCGACTCGTATACATCGAGGCTTCTGAACCTTTTCGGAATGGTAGCCTTAGAATCAATGAACAGATGTATTGTGGAGATTCCTCCATATTTTCACAGAATCTGCAGGCGCTATCGTGTTCTAGCCCCAGTTTTGCCAGGTACTGCCCCTGAGACTACCAAGCCCTGTGAGGATAAACCGATAGATATCGGTTCGATAGGTTGATAAGCAAATCTAAGTCTATTTTTGAATCAAGATACTCAAGAACTTTATCGGATATAACTGCAGAAAAAAAGCCTTTTAGTCTTAGTTCTAGCAAGGTTCTCAAGAGCAATGCTATTTTTTTTGTTTTTTTCGTATATTTAGGTTCTTTTTAGATAAACTAGTCGCTTATTCTGCAAAAGGGTTTCACCTCATAAAAGGAAATGCTGCACCTTTACTTTACAGCTTGTCATTAATCTCCAGGCCATAACTATACATTATTTCTGCCCAGGTCGCTGAATTTGTAGGCTATGGTCGTTAGAACACAGACATAGTACTAGTACCCTCAGGGGGCTATATACCACCTTAATTGCGTGTTACCTGACATCACGGATTCATTGCTCTACTCATTTTTATTATCAGCAGGTTTGAGACATTCATATTAGAGAACGTCCACCCTACAGAAGTGCTAGTTTATTTCCTCGTACAAGATTTTAGAAATACAAATAAAGATGCTCATGAAAAACATACTAACCCAATTAAATCCTACGCAACCTATGGCCGCACTTAACATTTCGCCAATAATACTGGGATATGAACTGCCTGTTGGATAGAAAGCGTTGAATTTTGGAGAATGCCAATGAGTTACCTTATTATGAACAAAAAAATTAATAAAAGCTTGGTAAATTTATATAAAACAACAATAATCAATCGTAATTATAGAATTCTATGATTAAAATAAAATAATTTACTGACCCCTGGCATTATTAAATTTTCAATATCCGGAAGTATTTGGGTCCAATGATCTGGTGAGGATGGCATTTCTTTTGGTAATAATTTGTGTAGATAGCCTGGCTTCACTTCTGGTAGGACCTGCCTATAAGTAAAAATAATAATCAAATATGAAAAAGACTTGAGTTTCCGGGTTGAAACGGCGTCATTTGTTTGCTATAAACAGATTTTCACCCATATAGCAAAGACCTTATTTAGGATCGTGTCGCCTTTAATGCGACATTGCAATATGGGCGAAACGTTGGCGAACCGCTGACGCGATCCAACCCGGTAACTTTAAGTGTTTTTCACGAGAATGGCCGCGGAAGCCTAAAAGATCATAAATAAATCTGATATGAAGCAGTTTATAACTTTTTGTTATTGCAATTCTCTAATTCTACTAATACTCAAGGGAGCCACTTTCGAGATAACCACAATAAACTAAAGAAAAAAAGCTTTTTAGTAAAATCGCACTTGCGGAAGACGGATTTTAAACGAAAACTACTAGCCGGATCCCATGGTTATTTATAAGTAATATCAAGTTTGAGAGATCTTAAACACCTATTTCAGGTAACAACTCACTTTCGAAAAATTTATTACGATAGCAGTTCTTCCTTCGTAAGGCAAGTAAAAATGGATTCAATTTACTTATATAAGTCGCATCAAAGGAGCCCTATGATTTTTACTCTCTATTGTAGAAAGAAGAACTATTTGCGAAGTGATGAAATTTCAGAAACGTAAAACAAGTTTTCAAAAAACGAAAACATGCTCAAACTTTATATTCCACTAGGGATCCAGTCGATTCTATAGGAATGCCTTTCAACTTTTTGCGATTTACGCAAAAACGGCTGTACGATGTTTTTTTTGTATAAACTTGGTTTCTTGCTAACACATTAAACAAAAGAAAACATCACTTTTATATAAAACATTTTTCCGAAAAAAAAAATGATTTTTTTTGAGTTGTGAGGAACTCAGACGATGGCTTCCTTTTAACACTCATTTCAACACTAAATCACCACCAGGGAAATATGAAAAATTTGAAACCATCAATCAGATTTAAAAAGAATTGCATTAGCGAAAACTCTGTTAAAGAATTTATCGCAGTAGATTTAAAAAAAAAATTCAGAGTATTTTGGAAAAAAACAATTTACATTATTGTTATGCACGAAAAATAAAAAGATTGCTCCGCCCCAAAAATTAATTAAGAAAAAATGTAACCGGAGTTTTACCATTAAATATTCTTGAGTTAACTTTAGATAAAACTGACATCAAAAATGAATAAAGAGTATATAAACTACCTGTCTCGAATGGTATCTAAATAATCTGCGATATAGTCCACAGTGCGTTTTCCCAACTGACGGAAATCTTCTGAATTCATATTCTCAGAAAAAATTATTTAGAAATAATTAAAAATATCTATAAGTATATATATAGTAATGTGGGCAAATAGCTGAATGCAAATAGACTGATAGGCATAAACTGATCGACTCCACAATTTATATACTATTGCAACGCTCTATGGTTCATTGTTTTTCCATTTCTCTTCAATAATTATCATAATATTTTTACCTTATCTTCTTTTTTTTTCTTACATTTACGTTGACCTTGGTAGAATTTGAATTCCATTGTTGTAAGAGCACTGCACTGCACCAATTACCAACATACTATATTCTCAGCGCTTATAATTATTATATCATCTCTTTTGTTGGGATTTATTTAGTATACAACATTAATAAATAATCAATACGGTGACTATCACTCAGATATTTAGATCCCGATAAAGCGTATTTCGCGTTTAATTACTAATTAAAGAATATATTTTACAGATTTGCAGAGGGGGGGGGATGATATTTTAAATCAGCAATCGTGTTGATATAAATAGTTAAGAACAAATCTGGTATTTTATCCGTCTAGCATGCATATTCTTTTTGACCTGTTTCGGATTTTCATCCACCGAAGAGCAAATTCACCAAGTTCGTATAGAGAGTTCACTTCAACGCAATGTTTCTGTTACACACACTTGGTTATCCAGCATAGTGGGCCCCTCCACATATTCAACAATTAAAAACAAAAATCTGAATTGTATAAATTATTAAATACATTAATAATTTAAAGTTATTAAAATTATAAGAACCTTATTTTTAAGGGTTTACAGTTAAACAGAGATGAATATAGATGAAAAAATACGATTTTTTTGTCAAGAAAACCTAAAAATCGAAAAAAAGGAATAATTGAATTTACTAAGTTATTTCGAAATAATGTCCTATTGTTATTTGGCAATACTAAGATATATTCAATATAATAAGAAGCTCAAGAACTTGAAAGGAAGTGGGTATTCAGTTGATAGAGATGTATCCGAGATTACACTCAGAAGAGGAAAAAACTACCTTCATTAGAAAAGAACTCAAATCAACACTGAAGAAAAACACAATAAGGATGAAAAAGGATAAAATTATCACTGAAAACAATGCCTTCAGTTTGAATGATAATAAAGGTCTCTTGGTAAAAAATACAAAAATTGAAACTGAGATATTATTAAAAAACTTAGTGGAAGGCCGCATTATTAACTATTGACAAGTTTATTAAACAGGACACAGGAAATGTGGGAACAATATCTTTACAAACGACCAGCATAAATTCTATGCAATATAATCAACAAAATTAATGGCATCATAAAGAAAAGAATAGCAGGAAAAGAAGCGAAATGGAGAAATTTACTCATATATTCATACAATTGCAGATCTTTGAAGTATAAGAATAAACTGGAACAATTATCGGAATAGATAAAATATATAAACTAGGATATTATAGGACTAGCTGAGGTTAAGTAACTATATACATATATTAAGTAACTATATACAAGTAACTATAAATAAATAAAAGGCTATTATTTCTATTATTATAAATAGATATATAAAGTTTGTTTCTATTTTATTATATTAACTTCGTTTTCATTATAATCTTTGTCTGTAATCATTATGAAAATATACAGTAAAGCATGTTAAATATTTTTAAACGCAAAAGATAATATTATTTTTTATCTGACATTCTGACCTCTAACCGACTAGGTAACCACGACAAAAATGTTGATTAGTTGCAATTAAAAGTTAAATAAATCATGTTATGACATTTATGATATTAATGTATATGATATTAGTAACAATAAATGGTTATTATTATTAAAATTATTTCAGTACAGAAAATTACTCAACTTTAAGAAAAATTATTGAAATTTATGTGTATTTCATTATTATTTGTAATTTCTAATTATATACATATATGTAAATATTATATTTAGTGCAGTGTAAACTGTTGTAATTATTACTTCATTAAAAGAATAATAATTTAAAGCTAAATAGAATAATTTTAAATTAAAAAATTTCTGTGGCTTAAAGCAATTCCAACATAATTTAATATAACTTAACCAATCATTTAAATTTCTATTTCTGATAGTTTCTTAGTTTCTAAAAACTAAGATAATGGAAGACATTTTCGTCATTCTATTTCTATTTGTTTTTAACAATTAGATCTATTTATAAAAGTTAATATTACTGCTTACATAGTGAGAGCTGATTGTTGTGCATGCTATAATGAACAATCAAGTTTGATTTTTAAATTTATTTATTTCACAATTTTATAATCTGGAGCTAACTCATATAAGAAAAATCGCGGAAAGTAAACCCTGAGATTTCATTTAAATGCTACTGAGGGTTCTGGAAAATCTTGATGTTGATATACATGGGTCAACCAGAATTACTAATTTACTGAATGCATTTTTTTTTTTAATCAAATTTTTTCGAAAACTTGATTACAAAGATTTTCTTGACCAACTTGGTATATCAACTATACATAATATTACACATTCTTTATTAAAATTTGTTCGCTTCCTTTTCATTTGTTCAACACATGATTAATTGAAAAAAAAAAATTATCATGTCATTCAGTGCCATCATAATTAAAGGTGGCTACACACGTAACTGCATACTTGAACGGTATACATGCACAAGTCTTTTGCGCAAGTATACATGTAATCCACACGGCTCATGTATACTTTAAAGCGGCGTTTACACGATCAATAATATTGACAATACTTTAGAGTATTGACAATAATATTGATCGTTTAACGTGAAAAAAATGTATTGATGGTCGGTATTGACAAGAGTATTGATGAAATTCAGATTTTCTATCAATACTGAGAATTGGAGGGGATATCGACAATATTATTGGTCAGTTCAATAGTTTTATCGAACGTTGCAACTAACCTGTACAAAACAAAAGCGATACTATTATAATAGGTTAAAGAATTCTATGTAATTAACATCTCCTATAATATATTAAAGTTGACTGGCCCAATTAATTTAAAATTTCCATTTTAAGAAAACATTTCAGTTTGAACTCTGACAATTGCACTATTAGAAAAATCGTATGAGTGTTTCGCAGTTAATTTAATTTTTTGTTTCAAAAAGGGTTTTTATATGCCATGCTGTTTAATATAGAGAGAAAATAGGCTTCTAACTTTCCTTCCGAATAGTAGGCATATTAAATCCCTACATGTCTACATGAAAAGTCAATCAAACAATTTTCCTTGTTTATGCCTGATTTTGGTGGAATGTTAGATAAAGATTTAGTATTTTGCCTTCTAAGGTGTTAATAAAAAATAAATGTATATAAAACATGCAACACAAAATTACCAGAATTATATTATATTTTATTAAATATATCATTAGGATAAATGTTTATTTTCGATGTTTTATAAAGGAATTAATTAAGAGTGAACGATAATGGAAGTAATTTAAATAAGAAACATTAGAGCTGTCCCCCTTGAGTTTTCTATACAATATTAATAAAGTGAGCAGGAGGGTAAAGAGCTAACTATAACCATGGGCCAAAATAATAGCTACGCAAGCTTTAGAACGATTATTCATTTTTTAAAGGTTAAAAAAAAAAACAACTAAACTGATGAGTATAAACACGTAAATACACTCTCCTAGTGGCAGAAATAGTAAGTAGTAGTGACAATAATATTGATCGTGTAAAGTAATGAAATATTGATAGTGGTTAGTATGAGTATTGATGGAAATATTGTCAATACTGGTATTGAAATAATATTGATCGTGTAAACGCCGCTTAAGAGTGTTAGCAGATGCTTGAAAGATGGCGACGATGGACGAAGACGACGCGCTCGCTTTAGCTGCTCTTGTTTTAATTCACAAAAGAAAAAGTCAACGGATAAGATCTTTCTTTGTGTTATAAAGAATGGCTGAAGAAACGAAAAAGCTATTCACATATTAATTTATTAAATGTGAATAAATTAATCGTGTTCACTTTCATAAATGTGAATAAATTAATCGTGTTCACTTTCATAAATGTGAATAAATTCCTCCATAATTGCTCTGTGACCCTTCCCAAAATCAACCGACATAATGATAAAATAATATCGCCTTTATATGGACTCAAAAAGTAAAACAAACTCTTGCTTTGGTGTGCACGAGACTGACACAGAGGTTGCCCAAGTCTGCTACACACGTTCAGTTAAACATGAACAAGATGGCGAGCACAAGTATGAAAGTCTAAACATTTTCTGACTTCTGAGACATTTTCCGTGGTAACCTGCTTCATTTTGTGGTCATCGACCGGTTTCGGGCGTTCGCCCATCTTCAGGATGCGTTCTTCAGACAGTGTGCCAACACAGACTCGTACAGAGACTTAGTTTCACACTAACTAGTTAGTCCAGCATGCTACCTCTGGGCTAATCCCTACACTATTTATTAGTGTGGGGAGGGTGAGAATGAATAAAAATAGTCAATTTAATTTCACAAACTATATTTAGTGTTCCCAAAAGATAAACTGATTTCAATTGTTACAATTGAAAGTAAATTATTATCGAACAACTTCTAGATGAAATAGTTAGAAAAGCATGTGAACATATAATCAACTTGGGAAATGGAGCAACGTAAACAACTGATTTCACTAACTACAAACCTTCTTTTAATCTGCCTTTACCTACTCAATGTCCTCACGCGTTGGTCTAGCACTCTACTTTCGTGTGAGAATTCAGGGTTCGATTCCCGTGAGGGCAAAGTCGGTGTTGACCCAGCATCGTGATAAAAAGTGGGAAGCTTCAGTTAGTAGCGCCCTAGGTAGCGAAGGCCGGAACTAAGCGGCATGGGAACTGCGGCGTGCTTACCACACGCCTCCCATTCAAATCGCCGTCTGGCAAGCCTTGGCCCTTCGTGGGTTGTTGCGCCATAGGGTTACCTACTCAATAGTGCTGTCATCTATCAGCGTAAACGCTAACTAAAGCCATCTTCCCACATTAGTATATACATTAGTGATTCATTTCGAGCGTTTGCCTATTATCAGGATGTCTTGATAAACAATATGATAACATTGGCACTTGCAGAGAGCCAAATACTATTTCGAAAAGTGTTTGTTATGAGTTAACTGCGTTAGGAAGGAGTTAATTATATCTGAATAATACCACAGGTTTTACCACATTTAAAAGGCATTATATTTTTGGTTCCATTAAAAATGGGAATATCAGTGACTAACAATACAACAAAATTACGTTTCTGTGTATATTTACTAGATAATTATTTATACAAACCTATTTTAAATTATTCATCTCTATAGAACCAGTATGTAATTATGCAAAATTATTGCGTCAATTGTTAACATCTCATGGAATAATTACTAATAAAATAAATTTAGTAATAATAAGATAGTAAATAATAAATCTACTGCAAAACCATGTCACTATACAATCACACTATTTGATATTCACAACCATGCCTTCTGATTAGCACATAAACTTACAAACTACACTTTATAGGTATATAGTAAAGGAAGGGATTAGCTCTGTGGTAGTGCGCTGGACTAGCATCGCGGAAGGTCCCGGGTTCGAATCCAGCATGTTGCCCTTAGCTTTTTCTCTTCCTAGGAGCCCCTCTACGGCTCATTGTCCAGTGATGGGCAGTGTTGCCTGTACCTAGAGAACACTGCTCGGGGGTCGGCAGTGCATTGAGAAAGCTTCGGGGAGAACAATAGATCTTTCAGGTCGCAATGCATTATATCTCAAAAAAAAAGAAAAAAAAAGAGTATATAAGGCGTTTATTTATTTTTGATTACACTTTCTTACTCCTAGTAAGAGGAAGTATTGTAATCGAGTCAAATTTTCGATATCGAGAGTTGTTCTTAGCAAATAGTCTGTGTGTGTGTGTGTGTGAACAGCATAGCTCAATAATGAAAAATCGCAGAAAGTTCAAACTTGATATTCCGTTTGGGTATCACCATGGAATCCGAAAGTACGTTATCTGTCAAAATTCCTCAACTTTACCACTTTACTGAATGTTTTTTTTTTTCCACTTTTTTGCCATTTTTCGAAAATGGCTCCAACGATTTGCTTTAAGCTTTGTGTATCAACTACACATACAAAGATCTACAATTTTTATTTGAAACATTTCTCCCGGAAAGTGCATTTAAGGGCACTTTGGGGTGAGGGGTGAGGTTAGGTTGTTCTCTAAAGTGCGATTTCAGTTTATTACACACTTCTACCATCTAAATAATATTAATTAGAGTTGAATATTTGTCGAAATTCAGAGTTTGGAGAAAATCAGAAGACCGGAAGTGCGTTTTTACTGAAAAGTATTTATTTATATTTATTCTGTTCCTGACCGGTTTTGGATTTTCATTCATCGTCAGAGTAAATCTAGCCATTAGGGAAGGGATTAGCTCAGTGGTAGCACGCTGGACTAGCAATGCGGCGGCCCCGGGTTCGAGTCCAGCTGCTGCCCTTAGATTTTTTCTTCCTAGGAGCCTCTTACAGCTCACTGTCCGGTGATGGACAGTGTTGTCTGTAACGAGAGAACACTGTCCGGAGGCCGGCAGTGCACTGAAAAGGCTCCGAACTTTGGGGTAGCTTTATGGGCCCTGAAGGGCTTTGGATAGCATAGGGGCTTGGTCCCTCCCCACAGACAATTAAAAAAAAA